>PVJX010044972.1:0-12943 GCA_004027295.1 Dolichotis patagonum | reverse complement strand
GGCACCCAGTGGGTGGCAGTGGGTGAGTTCTGGGCTCAGAGTTGGGAATCTGAGATACACCCAGCTTCAGCTTTGTGGTGTCAGCACTAACTTCAGGTAAGTGATTTCCTCCTCCTACCTGAGCTGCCCAGAAGGCAAATGGGAGGGAGCAGGAGCAACAGGATTGGGGCACCAGTGTAGGGAGGGAGACTGGTGTCCATCAAGTGTCCCCAGGTACTGAGCCTCTGTTATTCCCAGCAGGATTGAGACAGATGCTGCAAAGGACTCTGAGCCTGTTAAACTTCATGCCAACTCCTTCCTGTGTGCTGGGATTGTACCCATTATACTCGGGGAAACTGAGGCTAAGATAGGAAACGGGCAAGAAGATCAGAGAAAGATCTGGAATCCGAGCCAGTTCAGGGCTGTGTATTTTTCCCTCTGTAAAGCTGCCTTCAGAGGGAGAGGCAGGATCCCTCGAAGTACCATTTCTGAGTAGCTCATCAGATCTTCCAGGTCAAAATTCCTCAAACCGACTCCGCCCCACAGGAATAGAACAAGGGTTCAGTGTGTCTATAATAAAGAGTCTATTTTGGGGGGAACTTGGATCTGAAGAAAAAGTCAGGACATACGGTTATTTGACCAAAATCCTTTGATTCTGAACCAGTTTTTTAGAGAATTAATGGGCAATATTTCATGTATTCACTTACCGACTCGTTCACCCATTGCTGTGCTGCTTCAGCCTTCCACTCATTTCCTCAGGATGCAGTTATGGAGTGATTACCAGTTACGGCACACAGAGGGCTGATGACTGGGGACTTACAGGAAAATAAAAGTGAGCGTCTGCCTTCCTAGAGCTTCCATGTGGACTTGTAAGGAGACAGGGAACAAAACATTGCAAGCCCAGCGTGCGATTCTGAGCCCTAAATAAGCCAGCCAAAAGGCTATGGAGTCAGCCGGAAGTGAGGTGGACAGGGTGCTGTGAGTAAAGTGCCCTTCATCGTGGTGGCCTTTAGCAAGGACTGGGGGAGTTTAGGAGCTGGCTCGTTGTGGTAAGGGGGAGGTCATGCTAGAGAGCGGAGTGGAAGGTACGTACGAAGTGAGGAGTGACTCAGACACTGCCATGCAGCGGTCACACGCAGTGTCAAGTGGGAGCTGTGTGCACATGCAGAAGGGATGCAGTTACAGCCTCATGTGGACTTTGCCAGTCCGCCCGCGGCTCCAGGCACTCGGGAGAGTGCAGAAACTCACTTCTCAGTACTGTGATGCAGGGGCTGCCACTGTCCTGGCCCCTACTTAGAGGTGAGAAGGCCAGGCTCGGAAACTGGATAGGCTGGCAACTGTGAGCTCCTGAGCTGGCCACCTCTGTCCTGGTGGACAGCCGAAGACATCCAGAGCTTTGCTCAAACGTGACAACTTCTGAAGACTGGGTAAGGCTACAGGTGTCTCCTTCCTTATGTCCTGCTGCTGCTGGACACAGCACAAGCTGTTCAGAGACGGGACTCACTAGCGTCCATCACACCACCGAGCTGCTGCAGGCTGACAAACAGCTACCTCTGTTGCACAGGACTAAGGTGGGCACCTCCTGCCAATGGAGGCCCTGCACCTCTTTGGCCAGTGTAAGGATGCGCTTGTGGGGGGGCACATTAGAAAATTGCCTTGCCTCCCTGCTCTGTGCCAGCCCCAATGAGGTACTTATGCTTGGGCCCAAGGGGGAAACTGAGGTTCCACCCACCCTTGCTTTCCAGTCTGAGCCCCTTAGGGCAAGGTGTGGGATGCGCTCAGACACTGCCTCCCAGGATCTAGCATTCATTCGTCATGTGATAAACACGAGCTGATTCTGAGATCAGTGTGTTATTCATGTGAAGGATCCTACAGTCTCTGTGTCACCAGCGTCTCCCAGGAACTGGAGGTAGTAACACTGAATCTGCAGCAGCAGCTTGGAGAAAGGGAAACTGAGGTCGGAGCCATGCCAGCCCACTCAGAGGGAAGTGGGTGGTGGCGGGAGGTGGCAGGCTAAACCCCTGCACAGGGTCCACAGCCTCTCACTCTTCAGTGCTGGGCTGAATGAAGGAGTTCAGGCTGGTAACTTCACTTAGCCCAGGACTGAAGTCCTAGCCTGTCCCCTATATTCACTGGGTGGTTTGAGACGGTCACTTTGCTTCTATGTCCTTCAGGGCTTGCTATCTATCTATCTATCTATCTATCTATCTATCATCTATCTATCTATCTATCTATCTATCTATCTATCATCTATCTTTTTTGAGATAGGCTCTCTTTATGTAGCCCAGGCTGGCTTCAAACTCGAGACCCTCCTTCCTCAGCCTCCTTAGTGTGTGACACATGCTCAGCCCTCGCAGTTAGCTCTGTAAAATGGAAATGAGAGTTCAACCTTACAGAGAGAGCCTCCCACGAAGGGGATGAGACTGTAAACATCCTGTGCAGTCTATGATAACAATACCAACAGTGTTACTGAGAGCTCACCGTGAGCCAGGCACGCTCTGAGCTCTGTATGTATTTTGTCACTGAGTCACAACAAAACCCCATGAAGCTGGTACTGTTATACAGGCAGGGAAGCAACTGTAAGTAGTGGAACCGCTTGGCCTAAAATGGTAGCATGCCAAGTTCTGTTATTGTCATTCTTCGTCTTGAAATCAAAGCTCTTCGGGTTTGAAGTGTGTGTTCTTCCTGTTCCTCATTTCTACGTCCCAGGAGAGCATTCCAGGTCCTGGAGGAGCTCTGGGATGGGCCCATTGCTGCTGGGCTGGGAGCTCTGGCCTAGCCATTTCTCGGTGTGCAGATGCCTTGCCTGTGGTAACACTGCCCTCCGGTGGTGAGGATTCAGCATAGCCCCTGATGCACTGTCTCAGGTTGAACAGACCTAATACGCCTGCATAAGGAAAGATTTCCGGTGAGAAGCCAGAGCCTCGCAGATGAGAGATGACAGATCTCCCTTGTGCTCACAAATTAATGCTTGCGCACACATTTCCCACTGCAGGAAAAGGAAGGGGTTAGTGGGCCTCTGGGGACAGTGCCTTTCCCTGGAGCAGTGTTTTCCGTCCTTGTGGCAGCGACCATGCTGGTAAACACTGTTTAGCTGCTTCCTGGCGGGGAAACCTGATGTGTAGTATTTGCCCACTTCCCTGGTGTGAACACTACCACTTTGGCCAATTCCAAAGAACCAGTGTGAGACCACTAAATGTAGAGTTGCAAAAAGATGCCCACAGTCAGCTCCAGGGAGGAAGCTGTCTGGGGAGTTCTCTGTGCTTGGTCCTTCCGAGTCTTCAGAGCTGACCGTGCTCAGCGCTAAGCTTCCTCGCGTTTCTGTGTGCTCACATACACATTCGTATCTCTTGGAGAAGTCTCTGTTTGTGTTGTTTGGGAAGTGATGAGATGATATCTCACGTTTCTCTGCAGCCCAAGCTTATGTTCACTTGGTTTCATGGCCCCTCTGTCCAGATAAGAATGGACAGAGCATAGCTTGTTCTGTCCCAAGCGTGTGACTGTCCACTGGAGGGACCACCTTAATGGTGTCAACCAACCCAGGATGCATGGACTCATTTCCTCTTTTATTTTTTTCACATTTAGTGATGAAATAGCAACCTTCTTACTTTTATTTTTAAATCTACATGATAGATTTTCCAAAGCGATATTCCCAGACTAAAAGAGAAGTGTCTATGAAACTATATTATAAATGTCCAGAAATTCCTTCCAAAATGGTTGTGGCAGTTAACACTCCCACACGAGTGGCTGAGGAAATCTACTTTCCCACATCAGAAATGAATTTTTTGAGACATGCAAATCTAGTGGTGAAAATGATACTGCGTTTTGTTTTATTTTGCATTTCCCTGATGCTGAATGATATGAGTTTACTTTCGTATACCCTTGGCTCATTTTTAGATTACATTGTTTGCCTTTTATTTAATTATCTACAGGAGCCCCTCCTGTAGAATCATGTGCGGTATAATACTCTTATGTCCATATATACAGTGATGATGCCAAAATGTTTTGACAAAGCTGAAAAATTCTTGGTACCTAGTGACATCACAGCCGCTGTGATGTCCTAGTGGAACACTTTAGCTGTCTGTGCTGATTCTGGTATGAACAAACCTCCTGTGCTACCACTAAAATCATAGCAGGTTTAATGATGTACAGTGCATCATATCTGATAATAAATGACTATTAACCAGTTTATTATTTACTATGCTAAGCATTTGTCAATATCTCATAATGATTGCATCTATTTTTTTAGGAATGATTTTTGTAAAACAGCATAGTATGTGACGCTAGCAGCAGCCTCATCCATCTCTAGTTTTCCACATCTCTTCAGTGCATCAGAGGCCATCTTGAGTGACTGATCTGGACCATATAGGTGTCAGCACAGTCTGTGGTGTCGCTCACGGATGAAATCACCAGCAGTGCATTTCTTTTAATGTAGCAGTTGTTAAATGGCATGTGACTCTATTGTGAAATACTGACCCTCTGTCCTATATGCAATCCATTTCCTGACCTCTTTAACAAGATGCTATTTCTCCAAAGTTATTTTCCTAAAATGTCTCTTGTTATTGTCCTTTTTTTTTAACATTGAGGATCTTTGTGCACTGTGAATCTTTTAATGTATTGAATATGGCCTAGTTTCTGTTTTATTCCAGTAATACAGTGCTATATACTCATGGAAATGAAATGGCACCATCTAAAACATCAAATTTCTATGTGAAAGATGTGTTTCTAAATACTGTGTCATGTATTGTCATTCTCCTGGTGTTTATTGGCCTCGTCTTCCTTTCTGTCTGATGTGCTCTGCTTTGTTTCTGTGATCATG
Source organism: Dolichotis patagonum (assembly GCA_004027295.1). Taxonomy (NCBI): domain Eukaryota; kingdom Metazoa; phylum Chordata; class Mammalia; order Rodentia; family Caviidae; genus Dolichotis; species Dolichotis patagonum. The sequence goes on along the minus strand of PVJX010044972.1, from coordinate 8,145 downwards.
CCACAGTGTCTTTATTATAACAGCTTTACAGTAAGTGTTTTCCCTTTTCAAGAAAATATTCATACCTGTCAACTTTTTATCACTGGAACACAATATCAAACACCTACAACTTGAAGAAAGAAAGATTGAATCTGGCTCATGGTTCCAGGGAATTCAGTCCATGGTTAGCTGGTTTCAAGGCAAACACATCGCGGTAGAAGGACGTGGTAATGCAAGGATGCTTAGCTCATGGCAGCCAGTAAGCAGAACAGGGTCACAGTGTCGAGGAGGAAGGGGAAAGAGACGAGAGACAGCGCCCAAGGTCGTGCCTCCTTGACCCATTCAGGTACCCCCAGAAGTGTGCTTTACAAATCCTCTTTTGGCAACTGCCAAGCTGACAGTACAGCCTAACTGTCACAATATTGACTTCTATCATTTGTTACATGAAAATTTTTTCCCTTTTAAAAAATATTGAGATTTCAGTTAGAACTGAATAATTGGCATGTTAACTTGGCAGCAACTAATATTATTATGGGTTTTTCTTCAATTCCCTACCCAGGACTCTAAAACTTTTCTGTGCTTATTAATAGGTCTATGTGGCTTTATTCATGATAGGTACTGGATCTGTTGTTTTAATTGGTTTCTGGGTATTTTTTTTTATTTTGGAGTAAATGATTTCATTTTCATTCTTTTCTTATTCATTTTACTTTTACATGGTTAGGGAAGAAGTCTGGATTGATTCCACTGGTACCTTCCACGAAAAGCGTAACTGGGGAGATTTGCTTCCCCAAGACTAGCTTGGTCTGGAGAGGACTCGCCTTCACCAGGCCACTCTGTGGGCACAGCAGAGATGGCGCTCGGCTCCAGCAGCCTCCTGGGTAGCATCCTGTACTCTTCCCCACCCAGGGTCCCAGCAGGGTTGGTTCAGGTGGCAGCATTCTCGAGGGCACGGCTTGAAGAGGAAGCGATGGCTGCCCTCAGGTGTTAGCGTGGCAGGCGGATGTGGCTGCTGGCTGGGAACTGGTTCTTTGGCCGAGCTCCTCTCCTTGCTGAGCTTCCAATTTCTCACCTGTGAACCAGGTACCATAAACTGACTCACAGAGCCCTATGAAGTTCCCTTTCTGTTTTATCTTCTTTAGTGAGGGTAAAGTCGATTACTCACAACACCCACATCTTCCCTTCTGACTTTTGCTGTCCTCTAATAGTCTTTGGAGCACATCCCAAGGCCTTTGCCCCCAAAGGGACCACGGTTCACCTGTGCACCAGCTGCTGACATCAGGTGAAATTGGAGTCATCCGTGATCGCTGTCGCCTTCTCTGCAGACACAGGTCTGCCGTTAGACGCTGAGTCAGTACTGATCCGGCTCTCATAATAAAGAGAAACTATGTCCATTGGGGGCTTGCAAAGACTTCTCATAAGAGCAACCTGTTCATTGTACCATCTTGTGTCCAGGCCTCTGTAGACCATTCTTTTTAGTTGAAAAGGTAAAAGGAATGAGAGCTGGAAAGTCCACCTCATCAAAAACTCAGTAATGATCATCAATGACAGCTAAGACTACAAAGGAACAGATCATGATGGCAACTTAGACCTGATGGATCAGAATGCAGTGCTTTAACACAGTGGATAATTTTAGCATCACCAAAGGGAAAAAGCACCCAGACATGGCACATCTCAACAGGAAGGATGTAATGGGACCTAGCAAGGATTCTTGCCCAAAATAACTTGGTTGAGATTTAATCAAGCTTCTGGCAATAAGCTTTAAGGATACACATGGGAGAGGGGAATTTTTTATACAATATCAGTAAATCAGTCACAGCTATAATGTGAGAAATTCTACAAGAAAAAAAGTGACCCCTTTAAGAAAGAGCAAACAAGTGGAGAAGATTAGAGACTTAATCATTAAGAAATTAAAAGAGAATTAAGAAACCTGTGAGGAAAAAGGAAAGCAATGTTGGGTCCTGTGTTTGGATCCCAGTTCCAATAAATCAACTGTAAGATATTTGAGACAACGGAGAAAAATGAACATACACTGGGTGTTTGATGTTATTCAGTAATATGGTCATTTTATTGGATATGATTATAGTTGTGCTTTTTTAAAAAAAAGTTATTAAGTAACAGAAATCCATGCACCGGAATAACTCAGGCTAGGCTGTCCGACCAGACATGAACTGACACTCTTATTCTGCTTTGGTGCTCCTTGGGCTGAGGAGAACAACACTGCCAACTGCACACGTGGGGGGAAGGCAAGGGACTTGAACACTTTCTTTTCCTTCGCTATCCCAAAGACCTTCTCTCTCTACTCCTCTCAGTCACACCCCTTTGATGCCCACCTCTCCCTATCTCTCACGCCATGCTCACACCTCATCGGGCTACCACATCACAGTGCGCCCTCTCTGACTCCTTCTGCACATAGCAACCAATGTGATCCTTTAAACCTTGGCTACGTGGGCACTGGTCACTGTAAGATACTCTCAAATTCTATGAAGGAGCCTATGGGATTCTATTTGTGTCTCCTGTCACTAACTGAGGTTCTGTTTGGGTGGAGACGTCCTTCCATGAGGTCAGCAGATGGGATGCCTTTACTTTAGGACTTCCTCTTTCTTGAGGGTTTTAAAATCCTCTTCATCCTGTGGTGGAAGAGGCAGACAGAGCCAAGAAGAAACCTGGTTCAGCAGAGATCAGCACACAAGTATCTCCCCACCTTTCAAGGATAGGGTTAGTCACGTGATCAGCATGGCAAGCAAGGCATATTGGGTAATGTAGTTGTGGCTTAGCTGGGGCACTGTCCTCCCAGAACAATGCCACATATGCAGCTCCACTTGTGGAAGATGTAGCATTGGCAATATTACAGAGAGATTAGAATGTTCCTGGTACAGCAGTTGTAAGTGCAGTGGGGGGGCAGAAACACTAGGGTGTAGAACTGCTGGAACCTTAGCAAGAACCTGAGGAAGATGAAATGTGTCGTTGATGTCATCATTTTGTCACCATCTTACCATGCACTCTGGGTTAGCGTGTGCACATAAGCATGTGCACGTGTGTGTGTGTGTATGTGTGTGTGTGTGTGTGTGCGTGTGTTCGTATGATTTGTCTTTGTTTTATGAAGTTTCAACTTATTTTTTAAATTTATATGGTATGAAAGTGACACATTTGGTAGACACAATGAGTTTAAATTTTGACCTTTTCTCAGACTATCTATATGTATATAGTGGTCTATAGGAATCTGAGGATGTTGGAAATAAGCCCCCAGACTCAAATTACTGGTAGCAGAAAGAATGCACTTGGACATGGGGCAAGAGATCTCCATAAGGCAAGTTTTACTCCTTTAGGAAGTGTGAGGTAGCAGGTGCACAGAGCAAAGGATGTTGCCCCCTTCATTCCTAATGCTATGTTTTAAATTATTGGCTGAATTCAAAGGGTTGCAGTCCATCCTGGATGGCTAACTTAGGAGCATGAAGGGTTGCTGGCAGGCTTGCTAAGGGAGGGGAGAGAGGGAGTATGAGGCCCTGAAAGCCCTTGGCTGCTGGTAGGTTATGATTGGCTGTCAGCTGGAATCTAAACTGAACAAGCGTTTTTGTAACTCAGTGTGCTCAAAACAAAGAAGGATGGGGTGGGCACCCTAGAATGAACAAGAGTTTAAGATGGAGACACTCTTTTGTTCATATATTTGATAGAAAAGACCTTGTTTCTTACAAGGAAGCCACTGATACTCCATAGCGTGCTGTGTAGTTAAGCTAGGATGCTGAGCAGGTTAGATGTATTCAATGCAATTTGACTTATATTCAATTTATAATGGCTTGATCAGCACAAAACCCCACTGTAAATCACGCACACACACACACACACACACACACACACACACAAGCACCTAGGCATATCCTCGGTGAAGCTGTGAAAATTAATTTTACTCAGTCTCAACTCTTGCATACATAACTTTTTAAATATCATACTGAAAACTTGGAAGTAGGGATAAAGCATTTTTGTTGCATAGTCAAGGAAAATAGTTTATTGAGGACAAACATTTAATTTTTGAGTTGAACTATCCACTTATTTTGTGATCAATCTTTTAATTTGAAAACATGACTGTTAAATAATTCAAATTTGAGAATTTGGCATTTTCCTGTCAATAAAGTTAGCTTGTCACTCAGGGAACAAAATTGGTGGCATTTATTTCTACTGACGAAAAATTTGGTCTTGCAAGTGAACATTTGATCCTGCAAGAATTTGTCACCATGAATCTGACAATTTCCCAATAATTAAACACTCTTCTGATAAGAGATGTGGTACACTTAAAGGTTTCTTTCTTTCTTCCTTCCTTCCTTCCTTCCTTCCTTCCTTCCTTCCTTCCTTCCTCTCTCTCTCTCTCTCTCTCTTTCTTTCTTTCTTTCTTTCTTTCTTTCTTTCTTTCTTTCTTTCTTTCGTCCATGAATTGAACTCAGGACCTCCTGCTTGCCAGGCAGGCACTTATGCCGCTGTGCTATGTTCCCAGCCCCTCTTTAGACATTTGGAGATGAACTATGGCCACATTTGGAAGCTTTCCATAATCTCATGAGCTTCAGATGACTCTGAGCCAATGCTTTCCAAATGGCCAGTGTACAGTGGCACAGTCATGCACAAGGAAAGATTCCTGCAAGACAGAACGGATTTCGCATGAAGGAGCAGAAGACAACTCAGTGCTGTGGTTTCAGGTTCCAGGGTCACTGGAATCTGAAACCTGAAACCATTTGTCAACTTGGAATGTTAGTAATTTCAAAGACTATGCACAGTTACATGAAATGGGCTGTTTAAATTACTCCTTTTTCAACTTTCTCAATTTGTGAGACACGTTTTCTTCATGTACTTCAGTCAGTATATGAGGTGTGATTGAAATATACAGCAAATGTTTAAATAAAACATTTTGTTGCAGTAAAAGACACATTACCACGAATCTCCCTCAGAACAGTGCCTTGTTTCACACATACTTATCCCATTATTCCTGCCACTCTCTGAAGCAGTTCGGAAGTCTTCTCTTATGAGTGTTTTGCAAGGTGTGATTAAAAAAAGGCAGTGAATACTGCTGAGTACCATTCACAGGAAATCAGGCTCCTGCAAATACTACTGTGTGTCTTCTCCACCTTCTTTCCGGGATCTGGCACCGTGGGTTTCCTGGCTCTTTCTCAAGGTCCAGACAAGGAAGAGTAAACATTGTGAGTCGATTCAGGACATCAAGGCAGCCATGATAACACAACTAAAGCCATGAAAAGGGACTCCCAGAGCTGCTTTAGGAAGCGGCAAGAGTGACGAGATAAGTGTATGCAAAGCCAGGAAAGCATTTGAGGCAGACGGAGGGTGGTGCATCTTTTACTGTAACAAAATGTAAACATTTACTGCTTTTCATTGATGCCTCATATCTCAGCAGATTCAATGATATACAGAAATAAGAATCCAGTTGTCTTCTCCTAATCCAGATATTTACATACACGCAAGAGAACAATGCCACTTTTCCACTAAACTGTTTCGAAAAAATATAAACAGGTGAGTTTTTAAGTGAATTAAGGTAAATATGTGATTTTATCAATTTAAATTTCTAACAGTAAATATGGGTAAAACGGGCCAGGAATATTGCTCAATGGCACAAGCACCTGTCTGGCAAGCACAAGGTCCTGAGTTTGATACCTGGTACAAAAAATAAAGGGTAAATTTAATTCACATAAACAATACCAACATTTAAAATTAAATTAGTAAAAATTATACTTCTAAGTAATGTAACAAAATTAATGGATATAAATATGGTATAGAATAATACTATAAAATAATGGATAAAATAGTAAAAACAACGATTTTAAGAAATGCAACCGAAAGTTTAAGAACTCTGGAAGGAATGCCATCTGACATGTTCCAGGCGGCCCTCTGCTTAGCTGTCACCATGGCGGCATGGCGTCATCAGTGGCTCGTGTTACAGTAACTGATGAGAATTAACTCTTCAGGGACAAGATCCTGGTCACAAATCAAGAGCTCTTTGCACAAGAGCAACCCATTCCCTCTTTCTGCCCCCATGGAGTAGGGTGTTTGTCGGAGTGCATAACCGTACCTCCATGCACGTTCTGTCGGGGATGGGAGTGCGGGACGTAATGACTGCTAACACTAATCAGGTGCCTACAGTGAGGTAGACCCTTTGTACCAGAAGGGCACTTATTAGACTCTCTGGCAAGGACTTCCTTCACGCTGGGCATTATGCCAGCACTGAAAAGATAAGAGATGAATGACAGGGTGGGTCCAACTGCTCCCTTTCTCCTGAAAGACAGAGGGATTGGTAGCTAGGTTCACTGAGGTGGCTCCTGGCGAGCTAAGTTCAGATCCCTGTTCTATGGTGTGGTTTTCTGTGAACCTACGCAAGCTATTTAATGTCTCCAAGCTTTACTACTTGTCTCATCCATAAAAACGGGATGATAATGTTTCTTTTGTTAGTTCTTTGTGAGTGTTAAGCACATTAACAAAAATAACCAATGACCTTAGGGCAACTCTGAAATCCAAAAAGCCAAGTGTGACATGTTTGGTTTTGATCATTGATTTTTCCTGCTTTTTTTTATATGTGGATACTTCCTACCACCGGTGGAGCTGCAGATGACCTGTCTTCTTTTCTTCAGCTTCTCTTGCCTCTGACAAGACAACGAGAAATGCTAGAAAATGGAAACCTTCTTTGTTGCCTTTAGTTTTATGAAGTTTTGTGAAGACATGGTGTTGGGATCAGAAACAAATGTCTTGTGACCATAATGAAAAGCCAAGAGAATCTGGGAAGACATTGTCAATCTGCTGAACTAACTGGGCCCAGGTCTACCTGACTCTTGGGTTTTATGCAGCAGTTAAAGCCCAGAAGCTGAATTATTTACCCAGGTATGACAGCTTGAAGGAGGTGGATGGTAATCCAACTCAGGTCTCCAAATCAGATACATACAAGATACTCAATTTAATGTGACTTTAATATTTGAACTTATTTTTATTGGCTAATCTGACAGCCCTGTGGAGTGGGATACCTTGTCACCCTGCAGAGATGCCCTGAATTCCCCCAGAATGCCAGCTGCCGGCATCACAGAGACAAAAGCAGAGCATTTGGTAAAGACTCTGGCCTAAATAGGGTGGGCCATGAATGCCTGTCTGCAGCCTAGAGAACACAGGGCTATGGCAGCTGCACTGGGACAAGTTTATTAACTTCTCTGACTCATACTCACTCTCCTGGAAACTGACAATAATACTAGCACTCACTTAAGAGAACTGTTATACCATACATATCAGTGCAGTGCTTGGTACTAAGTGCTCCATAAAAGCCTTGGGGCTCAGCTAAACCTTCCTTCTCCTCTTCATAGTGCTACTAGGTATTATTACTACTTGCATCAACATCAGTGTCATGCATTAACAGTCCTAATCTGAAAACCCAACACCTAAAGTGCTTCAAAATCTTACACTTTCTGAGCACCAGCGTGACACCACATCAGCAAATTCAAAACCCTGAAACCTTGCTTCATATTCAAAATTACTAGAAATACTGTATAACATTATTTTAAGGCTGTGTATAAGATGCATATGAAACATAAATTTTGTGCATGGAATAGGGTCCCATCCTCAGGATATATCATACATATGCAGCTATTCCAAATTTTTTTTTAAAACTCTGAAATCCAAAGAACTGAACTTCAAGATCAAGGATAAGGATGCTCAATCTGTATAGGCGATGGGCGGGGTTTGTTCTGTGGGGTTATAGTTTTTGAGCAGTTTCAAGGCCTCTCCTTTGAAGTGGCTTGTCTTCATTCGGCCAGCAGGGGGCACCCTTGTCTAACGAAGAGGTCCAGCAGACTTCCCAGCCAAGTACAGCCCGCTACTTAGACATCAATAATCCATCTGGGATCAGGTTTCTCTGCCAGGCCTAAGGGCACTTGGGAGGGAGCCCTTTAGCCTGCCTCTGGGCCCCAGGTAATAACTCAGCTGTATCATGTCGCAAACTGTTACTCTTCCATCCATATCAGAGCTGTCCCAGCCAAGGAGCCTGGCCCTTGCCTGTTGTTTGGGAGCTGTGAAGTTCACAGGCTTTTTCTGAAGCTCATTTGAAAAAAAACAGGTATGAAATTTTCTGAATCAAATTAGAGGGCGAGGATTCTAGCTTGATTCCACCTTGGAATCCGGACAGGCCCGGGC
>PVJX010044971.1:0-12952 GCA_004027295.1 Dolichotis patagonum | reverse complement strand
GTTGTTAGTGTATAGGAATGCTATGGAGTTTTGAGTGTTGACTTTGTATGCAGCTACATTATTGAATTTATTTATTAGACCTAGGAGTCTTTCAATGGAGTTTTGGGGGTCTTCTATGTAGAGTATCTTGTCATCTGAAAATAATGATAATTTAACTTCTTCTTTTCCTATCCCAACTTCTTTTATTTCTCTCTCTTATCTAATTGCTCTGGGTAGTATTTCTGGCACTACATTGAATAGGAATGGTGATAATGGACATCCTATCTTGTTCCTGATTTTAGGGTAAAGGCTTTCAGATTTTGGCCATTTAATATGATGCTGGCTGTTGGTTTATGATAGATGGCTTTTATCATATTGAGGTAAAGATCATCTATTCCAATTTTCTGTAGGTTTTTTTTTATCATGAATAGGTGTTGGACCTTATCAAAAACTTTTTCTGCATCTATAGAAATGATCATGTGGTTCTTCTTTTTAGCTCTATTGATATGGTGGATTACATTGATTGATTTGTGTATATTGAACCATCCCTGCATTCCTGGGATGAATCCCACTTGGTCATGGTGTATAATCTTCTTCAAGAGTTGCTACATTGTTTGCCAATATTTTATTGAGAAATTTGCATCTATGTTCATTAGAGAAATTGACCTGTAGCTCTCTCTTTTAGTTGGGTCTTTCTCAGGTTTTGGTATTAGAGTAATGTTTGCTTCCAGGAATGAGTTAGGGAGAATTGCTTCCCTTTCAATTTCATTGAAGAGTTTGAGGAGTGTTGGCATTAAGTCTTCTTTGAATTTCTTGTAGAATTCTGCAGTAAATCCATCTGGACCTGGGCTTTTCTTTGTTGGTAAGGATTTAATTACATTTTCAATTTCATTAATCGCAATTGGGTTATTCGCTGTTTTACATCTTCTTGACCCAGCTTTGGTAATTCATATGTTTCTAGGAATCTGTCCATTTCTTCTGTATTATTGAGCCTATATTTCCACAGGGTCTGTAGTGATTTCACCCTTTTCATTCCTTATTGCATGAATTTGAGTTTTTCTTTCCTTTTTTAAATAAGGTTGACTAGATGCCTGTCAATTTTATTTATTCCTTCAAAGAACCAACTCTTGGATTCATTTTTGCTTTGAATTGTTTTCTTAGTCTCTGTTGCATTGATTTCTGCTCTGATTTTTATACTTTCCTCCCTTCTTTTGGCTTTGGGCTTGACTTGCTCTTCTTTTTCTTGATGTTTGAGGTATAGCATCAGATTGTTTATTTGTGTTCATTCCATTTTCCTAATGTGGGTGTTAACAAATTGTCCTCAATAACATGCATGGGATAATTTCAATTCTTTTGCATGTATTTAAGCATGTTCTGTTGGCTAGTATATGGTCTATTTTAGAGAACATCCCATGTGCTGCTGAGAAGAATGTATATTCTGATGTTATTGGGTGGAGCACTCTATATTTGTCTACTAAATGCATTTGTTCACAAGTTTGATTCACTACTGTTATTTCTTTGCTGATTTTCTGTCTAGTTGATCTGTCCCTTTGTGTCAATGGCATGTTAAGGTCTCCTGTTATAATTGTGTTATTGCTTATTTGATTTTTCATTTCTGTTAATATTTGTTTTGAATAGCTGGGTGCTTCCAAATTTGGTACATAGATATTTAAGATTGTTATCTCTTTCTTTTGAAGTTTTTCCCTAACTAGTATGTAGTGGCCTTCTTTATCTCTTTGGATCATTCTTGGTTTGAAGTTCATATTGTCTGCAAACAGAATAGCTACCCTTGCTTTTTTGGGTTCCTGTTGCATAAAGTACTGTTTCCCATCCTTTGACTTTCAGTTTATGAGTTTCCTTTTTGGTTAGATGGGTTTCCTGTATGTAGCATATGGTTGGATGTTGTTTCTTGATCCATTCTGCCAGTCTGTGTCTTTTAATTGGTGAATTGTGGCCATTCACATTAATGATTATAACTGATATATTGGTTTACTTTTGACATGTTATCTTTCTGCTGTTGATCCTTTACCTTTCCACTCTGTTAATTGTTTGCCTTGTTTAGTGTTTTTTTCCTATGTCTGTCTAGAATGTCTTTCAGTATTCTTTCCAGGGTTGGTTTGGTGGTCATGAAGTTCTTTAGCTGTTCTTTGTCAAGGAAGTATCTTATTTCTCCATGCAATTTGAAGGATAGTTTTGCAGGGTACATCAGTCTGGGTTGGAAGTCATTTTCCTTTAGGATCTGAAATACTTCACTCCATGCTCTTTTTTACTTCATTGGTTGTGTTGAGAAGTCTGCTGTGATTCTGATAGGCTTTCCTTTATAGGTGATCTGTCTCTTCTCTAGCAGCTTTTAATATTCTGTTCTTATGCTGGATTTCTTTGATGTTGATTATTATATGTCTGGGTATAGTTTTATTTTGGTTATGATTATTTGGAGTTCTATATGCTTCACTGATCTGTATGTCAGTTTCCATTCTCATATTTGGGAAAGTTTCAGCTATTACTTCCATAAATAGCCTCTTCATATTGTTTGTGTTGTCACCTTCTTTTTTGTTTATACCTATCAATATTATGTTGTTTTTCTTTGTATCTTGCAGCTGTTGAATTGTTATTTCTTAATTCCTTGTTATTTTTAAAAGATCTTTCCTGTTCACTAGCTGCAATCTTGTCTTCAAAGTCTAAAATTCTATTTTCACTTTTGTTGACATGGTTTTGCCAACTTTTGATGGAATTTTTGATTTCCTGTATATCTCTTTGAATCTGCTTCATGCATTATCTTTGTTTCTTATATTGTTCATTCAGAGTTTCCATCTTTTTGCATTGTTCCTCTAATTTTTTAACTATGTCTTCTTTAGATGTGTTTAGTATTTCTTTCATTACATTTATCATTTCTTTTTTTACCTGGGAGACTATTTCTAATTTGAGTTCTTTTATAGATTCCTGGAGTTGTTTCTTTACTTCAGTTGTTACCATTTCATGAATTTCAGGTATATGGCTTATATTTTCTTCTGTGTCCATGTCTCCTAGGCTTGCTTGGGTTGGGCTGGAAGTTTGAGATTGCATTTTGCACTTTCATTTTGTCATTTTCCTATATTTCCGAGTTTTGAGCAATGTTTCAGTGCTTCCCCCATGCACTGGGAATCACCTGGCCCACTTTTGGCTCCCAGGAAAGACTGCAGGCAACTGCTAGCTGCTTGGAGTTCACTGAGCATGGTCCAGTTAGGCCCGTGGATACCTGTGCATCTTTGGGGGATTTCAGATGCAGGGTGTGGACTTACCACCTGGGAGTGACATTCTAAGGCTTCCCTGTGTGCTGGAATTCAACCTGCGCATTCAGGCTCTGGGTGAAATTATTTTTATATGTTATATTTTCTCTCCAAATAATGATCTTCTGTTTTTGCATTTAGTTTTTTAAATAGCTCTGTGATATCATTGAGATGTTTTAAATTGAATGTCACCTGGACCTTTTATATGCTGACTTTCTAATTTTTGTGGCGCTCCATGTTGTTTCATCTTGATTGGTTAGAACGTACTTTTTAAGGTTTTTTTTTTCCTAAGTATGTGAGTAGTCTATTTCCTTGTTTCTTTTCTTTTTACCTGAGAATGTCTTTCGGTTGATTTCATAGAAAAATGTTTTTTATTGTGAAACTTTTGGGTCATAGCATTTCTCCTAGAACTCTAGGTACTGTCCTATTATTTCTTGGAATTTAATATTACAGAAGAAGTGTTTGGTGTAAATGGATTGTTATCTTTTTAGAAATGATTTTCTCTTTACTCTGCCTGCATACCAGTAAGGTGTTTTGTCTCCCTCCTTGAATCTCAACTCTAGTCTGTATCTAGAACTGTCTCTTAATTAGTTTTGCCTTAATTAGTTTGTTCCATACATAGCTCTTTCCTCAACACAGGAAAAAAATTTCCTTCTATTGCATTCATCCTGGGCTCTAGTCTTTCCTTTTCTGTAAGTTCTTTGACATATTTTCTTCTATCTTCATTTCTTCACAGAAAAGCATGAAAGTTTTACCGCTACTATGGATCAAATCTGATCTTTACTGATTCAATAGATCATGTGTTTATGCTGTTTTTATTATATTATATTTTATACATGAAATATGTTTAATAAGTATGTATGTTATTGAACCCAATAAAATGAATACTCATAATTTAAATTCATGAGAAACCCAAATTACAAATACAGAGGAACATAAAAGATAAGACAACAGGAAGTAGAGAGATAGAGCTTTCTCAAATCGGAAGGGGGGCAAAGGATGGAGGGAGAAGTGAGGGAGGGGAGGGAAAGGGATAAAAAGAGGAATTAAGACGTGTGATGCACAGTGCCAACTCCATGCAAGGCATGTCAACGCTATGTACCACAAACTAACACATGTGTGCTTAAAAATAGCTGAACCCCCAACAATTTTGAAGGTATGATCACAAACATTGGCCACTATATTGTTTTCATTTGTTTGTTTGTTTGTTTTACCAGTGATAGCATTATGTTCAGTCTTGTGCTCACCATTCCCTTGATTTTTAAAAAAATCTTCTTTTTATTTTATAATGTCAGATTTACAGAACAATGATGGAGAAAGCACAGGCAGTGATTCCTTCATACCCCTTGCAGTTTTACTTAATGTGCTGCAATTTAGGTTGTCTTTCAATTTTTCTGAATCTAATCCACCTCATTTTTATCTAGGATTTTTGTTTGCTATAATAGAATCCAGCTGCTCACATTTTATAGAGGATGCCAGCTAGTTTCCTGAAATGTTCATGTGTGCCCTTTGATAATTTCTTTCAAGTTTGTTTTTCACTGGAGTCCTCAGGATGGTGATTTTTCTCTTATTTGGATAGTACTTTTTAATAGGCCTTGTGTTAGGGTCCTTGAGTCACCGTACCAATCTAGAAACAACTGGGTGTCTAATCAGCAGAGATTGATTCCCTCACGGTTCTGGAGGCTGAAAGTCCAAAATCAGGGTGGTGAGAGGTTTCTGGAGTAGGATCCTTCCTTGCTCTTCCAACTCTAGTAGCCTGGCTCTCCCTCTATCTGTGCCTGTGTAACTGCAAACCTCTGCCTGTATCTCCCCTCCGTGTCCTTTCACATGGCATTTCCTGCTGGTGTTTGTGTCCAGTGTCCCTCTCCTTTTAAGACCATGAGTCATATAAGTTAGGGTCCACTCTACAGCAGTGTGACTTTTTTAGATTAACTACATCTGCAGAAACGATTCTGTTCCAAGACAGGTTCACGTTCACAGGACATCGACATGTCTCTGAGGGAACACTATTCACCTCCTTCCAAGCCTCGTGTTTGTTTTCCTTCATATTTATCTTTGATTCAACCTGTCCAAGGCCTGTGTTTGTCCCCAGAGTGTCCTCTAACTCATCCCTGGAGGCCAGCTTCATTGTGTGGTTTCCAGGATGGTTTGTAATTTCTGAACTCCCCACTGCCTCTGCAGTTGCCCATCCTACCTTATTTATAGCTGGTTCTTTTCTTCTAGAATGAGCTGATGGAGCAAACTGCCATATTTCTGCATTATCACTAATTTACACTGGCTTATGACCTCTTTTTATCTGGGATTTTCAGTATTTCTGTAGTTATTGCATCATGGAATTGGGAAGGAAAGATAGGGAAGAGTACTTTGAATAACCTGAGGGAGGGTCATGAATATCATCTTTGTTTCCTCATTGATCCAGAATCGGAGGGAGGACTGTGGGACTGGGGTGCTCTGAGTGTTGAAGTCTTATCATCTGAGTGTACTCAAGTCAGTTCTGGGATTAAAGGGTCCTTTAATTTTAGTCCAGTGTGCTTAATATGTAGCATGTAGTATTGTTGAGAACATTTACTTCATTTTTAATCTTTTAACTTCATAATTTAAATATTTACTAAAACAGTAGATATATGAAAGTAAACAGTTTTACTCTACAGGTTCCTTTTAAACATTCCTCTTCAGAGCTTAGGTTTTGCATTTTACTATTTTAGCAATTAGAGAACTAAGACTTTTTTATTTTTACTTTTTAAACAGATTATTGTCAATAGGAGAAACTACTTAGCACTATAATATTGCCTTGTATTAAACTATGTGGTCTAAAACATCAGAAATTTATCCTTCCCTTTATCTCAAGGTCAGATGCCTGAAGTCAGTACTGCTGGCCAAAATCAAAGTATGGGCAAGGCTTGGCCCTTCTGGAGGTTCCTAGAGCAGAATCAGTTCCTTGCCTCTTCTTGTCTCTGGTGTCTGCTGACATTTCTTACCTTGTAGCTACATAGAGGAGTCCCTGTCTCTGTCTTCACACCTTCTGTCTGTGTGTAAAGACTCCTGCTTCCCATCTATAAGGACACCTATGTTTGCATTTAGTATCTGCCAGGTAAATCTCCCTCTCTATCTCAAGATCCTTTGAACATTTGCAAAGCGCTTTCCCTTTATAAGGTGAAATATGTAGATTCCAGGAATTAGACCTGTTAGCTTAGAGGGCCCATGACCATAGGTATCATCTACTATGATCCAACAATTGCACACATATGCATGAGTGCGCAGGCACACACATATATGCAGTTTTCTCTACCAAAAAACATGCATTAAAAACTTCTCATTCAATTGTAACATATAATAGTTAGAAACTAGAACATTCCCCAAACACATCAACTGTTGAGTGGATAAATTAGTTGTGATATGCTCATATAGCAGGATACTTATATCAGTGAGAACAAAAGACTCCAAGTACCCATGACAACATAAATGAATCTCACATGTATAATACGATCTAAAGAATGAAGATGCAAAAGAAAAGCTTTAAAACAACATATTTACATTGTAACCAAGATGGGACAATACGGCTCTGGCATTAAAACCAGGAGGGTAGTTTCCTTGCAGTCAAAGTGACTAGAAAGGGTACAGGGGGTGTTTTGGGGTGTTGGTGAGATTTCTTGATCTGGATACAGGTGTCTTAGGTAGGCTCACTTTGTAAAAACTTACTAAGTTTCTTACTTGTAGATATTACAAAAAGTATGATTTAGTGGAAAAGTGAACTTACAGCGAGGTGTGGTGGCACACACCTGTAATCCCAGCACTCAGGAGGACCACTGTGAGTTCAAGGCCAACCTAAGCTCTATCATGAGTTCAAAGCCAGCCTGAACTACATAGCAGGATCCTGTCTTTAAAAAGAAAATTGAATTAGCAGTTCTCTCAGGACCACACAGAATCTTTGGGGCAGTGTCTAGACCACTAGAACACAACAAAGAGATAGATGTTCTGATTTCAAAGTCAGGTTTAGGAGTTTGAAGTTACCAGACCTCAAGAAGACAGGCAAAGTAGTGAAGATTTAGAGAAGTATCAACTTATTATCTTCAAGAAAAAGTATAAATACATAAATCCATTGATAGGTAACTGGACAGATAGACCACTAGATAAAGCAAAAGTAGGGTTTAAAAGCAGGACGTTTGTTCAAATGAACAGAGCACTATCCAGAATTATGCTTTTCAGTGTGATGGTTAATAGTCACAAGTAACTATTGACTACTTGAAGTATGACCATTCCAAATCAAGATATTCTCTACATCAGATTTCAAAAACAACACAAAAATCTCTTTATACTGATTATATGTTGAAATGATAACATTCAGATATATTGCATAAAATTAAATAAAGAAATATAAATTATACCTGTGTTTTTTATTTTTAAAAATTTGGCTACTGGGAGAATTAAATGATATTACATAGCCAGCATTTGTGATTTGCATTTTCTTTCTGTTAGACAGCTTTGATCTAAACCACTGTGGATATAATTAGCTGTTGATAAGTAGGTAAGCTATTGTTTTCTTGCTCTTCTGGCTAACATAGAACTTAGATTAAGACTGATTTAGATGTAACTCCATGATGAAAAAACTGAAAAGACTGAAGTTGGCAGTGAACAAGAAAACTATTATTTCTGAATTTTCATTTCCATGAGAAATTTAAAGTGTTCAAAACAGTGAGTTCAAAACTAAGTTATCACCGCTTATCTGTTTAACAAACCCAGTGTGTGGAATGTGATAAGCAGGTCTCTCTTGGCAGAAGCTGATGTGACAAAGTGGGCCTCTCAGCAGTCACTGGAGTCAAATATTCCTAAATTCCAGCAAAAGCCTGTTAATTCCAGACTAGGTGGCCTCGCAATAATGATATCATTTCTCTGGCCTCCTGTTTCTCAGGTATTTAACAGGCTTATTAATAGTTACCTAGTAGAGCAGGTGTTAGGTTTGAAATAGTACTTAAAACATACAGCACGTAAATTGCTGTCAGAATATGGTAGTTGCTTTCATTCTTGGGTTCACTAAAAGGTATAAAGAAAACACAATAAACATGTTCTTAGTCTTGATCAAGAAAAATTCATGGGCCCTTCTTTGTATATTCCTGTAATACATTAGGCTAATTTTGGACCATTCCAAACCTTTGGTTTTCCCTAGCAAATAATAAAGATAACCTCACACACTGAAGCCAGGCCGTTGGACATCTCCTCTTTCCCGGTGTGTACATTTAGGTTCAAGGAGACAGTGCCTATAATGGAGAGTCACTCTGAATTCAGATCCCCAATAATGACAGCCTCTCTTTTCAGTCCTGGATGCGGGTGGTTCAATTCATCAATCATCCTTGCAGTCACCCATCAGCATGTCATTGTGGGATCAGGCTCTGTTTTGGCAAGCTCGCTGCAGGATACATGTAATCAGTAGAAACGCCACACTTAACTGTGATTGATGCCCGTCTTTTGACAATTTCTCCTGCCAGACCCTTCCATCATCCTGTGGCGATGTTTTCCCAAGTGCTAAATAATTCTCTGAATTATCACAGCTACTTTAGAGACTGACATGCAGAGACATCTTTTGTCATAGTTGCATTTGGAAGGGTTTTTTTTATCTTGTAAATTTTTATTTTTTTAACCTGAGATGTGCCTTTCCATGTTTCTGTCACTTTTTCCATTCATCACATCATGTACTTTTCTCCCCCAGAGGTAAATAAAGGGGAGATGATAATCAGTCTAGTTGGGCAGATGTTCGAAAATCCATTTCCAATTTTTCACTTGGCTGGCAACAGAGCCTTGAGAACACAATTATTGCTCTGCCCTCATGTTTTTCTTCTTTAGATATTATGATTTCCAAGAATTTGACATTTCTGACAGATCAAGATACCATCCTCACCCCTATGACCCAGGAACTGATGTGAGAAATGTCCACATTGGGACTTGTGTGTGAATGCAGGTGTGTCCTACCACCTGGCCCACACTTTAAACCCAGAAGTACAATTGTTACAGGACACTGATAGATGACAAATTCAAGGGATCTCCACAACTTCTCAGGTGCAAGAGGTGACCTGCACCTGATAGCTAGATAGATACAGAAGTAAACACTGACTTCATCTTCTTTACTGAAAAATAAACTTTCATTTGGTGAAGTCCAGAGACACCAAAAAAATGGATGGCCATATGTGAAAAACTGTTATCCTGAAAGGCAGCCACACCCAATTTTCACCCAAACTCCAGCTCTTGATCAATGATGTATAATGCATTTCAAAATACTTACCTTTCATGGATGTTTCACACAAAAGAAATCTTACAATATGTGGCTTTTGTAGGTGATATCTTTTGTTTAAAAGTATTTATAGAAGGTTACTTGTGTTGCAACATGTACTGGATTAATAATTGAGATCTCTTTTGTTTCCAAAAAATATTTCTTCATAATGAATATACTGCATTTTATTTATCTGTTCATCAACTGATGGACACTGGAATTTTTACCATTTTGGAGGCTATTACAAATAATGCTGCCATTAACATTTGTGTACCAGTGTGTGTGTGTGTGTGTGTGTGTGTGTGTGTGTATGTGTACTTGTAATTCTTATTGCATAGAGCTTGTGTTTATCCTTATGCCGGTACCAGAGAGACTTGACTACTACAGTTCTGCACGGGGTTTTAAAGCTGAGATGTCTGAGTTCTCTAAATTTCTTCTTTTAAAGATGTTTTTGTTTAATGATAAGTCCCTTGAGTTTACTTATGAATTTTAGGATTAGTTTAATTTCTGAAAAAAAGTCACCATTACATTGAAGGTTACATTGAACATATATATCAATTTGGGTAATATTGTCATCTTGACAAAATTGAACACTCTAATTTATGAGATGGATTTCTTCCATTTATTTAACTCTTTAATGTCTTCCAACAGTGTTATATAGTTTTTAGAATAAGTTTGCAATTTTTTGTTAAAGTTATTCCCTTGTATTTTATTCTTTTTCATGCTTTGTAAATAAAAATGATTGCTTAATCAATTTAATTTTAATTTGTTCATTGTAGTGTGTTTAGAAATACAACTGGAAATAGCCAAGATATGAACTCGATTTAAATGTCTGTGAGTATGTAAATGATTGAAGAAAATGTAGTACGTATATAGAATAGAATGCTATTCAATCTTAATAAAGAAAGAAATTTTGTTATTTATTGAAACATGGATGAAACTAGAGGACACTGCACTAATTGAAATAAGTCAGGCACAGTAAAAACAAGTATCTCATTATCTTACTTATTTGTGTAGCCAAAAAAAGTCAAACTCAGAGACTTGGAGAATAAAATGGTGGTTAGCAAAGATAAGAGTGCTGAGGGACTGGAGAAATGTTTTTGATTAACATAAAATTTTAGAGGAATAAATTTGAGAAATACAATGTATGTCATAATTATCACAGTTCATAACAACATACTATATACTTGAAAAGTTCTGGGAGTAAATTTTAGGTGTCCTCGCCACAAAAACATATTAGGTATATGAGGTAATACATATGTATGTGCATCATAAACATATATGATTTTTATTTGTCAAAGGAAAATAAATGATTAAATAACACTAAAAAACACAATTGGATTTTGCATATTGGTCTTGTGTCTAACGACCTTACTGAACAGATTTGTTTAATATTTTAGTAGATGCCTATGATTTTATGTGTGCAATATCATATCATATGTGAATAGAGACAGTTTTCCTTGTTAATTTTCACTCTGAATCATTCTTCTATTTCTTTTTCTTATCTAATTGGTCTGTCTGTAATCTCCAGTGCAAAGTTCAACAGAAGTGATGGGAGCAGATTTCTTCGTCCGGTTTCTGCTCTTAGGTAAACTATTCTCAATTTTTCACTGTTTCATGTTACCTGTGGGTCAGTTACTCTTTCTCAAGTTATGGAAGATGCTTTTTCTACATCTTGTTATATTATAGTGTGAGTTTGGGTCTTTGATTTATAGATATAGTATTGTACATTGATTGTTTACACATGTTGAAAAAATTTTTGACTGTGGGCTCAATTTTTGTGCTTGTTAGCCATTAAAATTTGCAAATCTTTCTTAAGTCAATTTTGGTAGCTAATGTGCCTCATCTAATTAATCTGATTTTTGTATGCAGTCATTTATAGCATTTTCTTATAATTTGTTTTAATCTGTCAATTTGATAGTAACTCTTCCTCTTTAATCCTGATTTTAATAAACCTAGTCCTCTGCATTTCTTGTTTAGCTACTCTAACTAACAATTTGTCAATTTTGTTGATTTATTTTGTAGAAATCAATTTTGGTTTCATATAGTTTCCTCGTTTTTCTTTTTTTATATTTCTGTAATTTTTGTTCTAGTCTTTCATATGTCTTTCATTGTTCTCTATTTGGAGTTAGTTTGTTGTATATTTTCATTATATTAAGGTGGAAGTTTAGGTTACCAACTTGTGATATTTTTTCTTAATTACATAGATATTTACAGTAGATTTTTCCCCTGAGCACTGCCTTAGTCTTATCCTACACACTTTGATACATTATGTCTTCATATTCATTAACTCAATGTGCTTCCTAAATGTTCTTGTGACTTCTTCTTCACTTATTTTTAAGAGACTGTGTTAATTTTTACATGTTGGTAAACTCCCCAAATTTATTTGTTACCGATATCTAATTTCACTGTTTCATGATTGGAGATTATATTTTATATAATTCCAATGTTTGTATATTTAATGAATTAATTTATGATTTAACATATGGACAATCTTAGAGAATTCTTCTCTTACACTTGAGAAGAACGTATAGTCTTTTATTTGCTGTAGTGTTTATACATGTCTCTCATGTCCAGTTGGTTGATAGACTTTATTTTTTTATTTTAATTTTAAAATTAAACATAACAAAACTAAACATAACAAAACAGAACAAAGCCGATCAGAAGAAAACAATGTAAATGACATAGATTTCAAAGCAAGACAACAGGAAACCATCACTGGCTGCTATATGTCTCTTGTTTTCTTCTGGATAGTTGTCCATATCTTCACACACAATGAATTCATACAAAACAAAATAGTATTAAACTGATCAGAACAGGGTGATGTAAGCCTTCAAAACAAGACAAAAGGGAAATCAACAATGGCTGCCATAATGTCTTTCGTTTCCTTCAAAATAACTGTCCATACCTTCATGTATGTTGAAATTAAACAATACAAAACAGACTAAAATCACTCTGAACAAAAAATAATGGCATTACTGGATTTCACAGCATGACAATACAGAATCAGCAATGGGTAACATAATGTCTCTTTTTCTTCAAAGTAGCTGTTCATTTCATCATGCATTATATAGTTGATTCTTATAAACTGTTTAGGAGAAGTTCTACACATGTGTAAGTTTCTACATGTATATCAATTCTTTCTGTATTAGAGGTAAAAACAAAACAAACAAAACAAAACAAATTACCAGAAAAACACAAAACAAAAAAGACAAATAAATAACAGTAGCAAAGAGCCCAAAACACTGACAATATAGGCCTTCAAAACAAGGTGGTAGGAGCATAACTAGGGTTGTTATCTTACATAATGATCTTCAAGAGTTCCTCAGATCACCATACACTAACATGCACAATTGTTCCATTCCTATGAATGTTAACTGTTTTGTTCCAAAACCTTATAGAATTTGCAGCACAATCATCTTAGCTAGCCTAAGTGTTTATATAA
>PVJX010044970.1:0-12946 GCA_004027295.1 Dolichotis patagonum | reverse complement strand
GTGCAACCACTGTGGAGGTCAGTCTGGAGATTCCTCAAAAAGCTGGGTATGGATCCCATTTGACCCAGCTATTCCGCTTCTAGGCATATTTCCAGAAGAACTGAAAACATCATACCACAGTGATATATGTGCACCCATGTTTATAGCAGCACAATTTGTAATAGCCAGATCTTGGAAACAACCTAAGTGCCCATCAACTAAGGAATGGATAAAAAAAGTTGTGGCATTTTTATACAATGGAGTACTACTCAGCTATAAAGAATGATCACATCGAGATATTTATAAATAAATGGACCCGACTTGAGACCATTCTCTTAAGTGAAATAAACCAAACTCACAAGGGTAAATACCATATAGTCTCCCTAGTATGAGATTTGATAAGAGTATATAAGGCTTTATGGTAAGCATGAGTCCCCATCTCATAGGTTTGAAGTCTTTCAATGTTTTAAATCATCAGTTGGAATGGTTTTATCCTGTTTTGTTTGACTATATCATGCGTGATGATATGAACAGCTGTTTTGAAGAAAAGAAAACATTATGACAGGTATTGCTGATTTAATATCATCCTTCTTAGAAGTCCTACCATGCTTTTTTTGTTCTACTACCGTTGGTTCTATCTATCACATTGTGTCTTATTGGAATTTGAATATATGTGATAGTTTAAACAAAATTTTTTATTGAAAATGAGATATTATAGTACTCATTGATCATTTTCTGTCATTCAGTTCAGAAAGCCCCGTAATTCTTTCACTCTATGCATAGCTTTATACTATTGTGTTATGTTTGATATTATTGTAATTGAAACTATGCTCAACTATAGCAGAGTAAGAGATATGGTGTTAGCTACTGTTGATGTCCAGTTGACTTAATGTAAAGTACTGTGTTGCCTATGTTGTCCTGTTCTGATCTGCTCTGTACTGCCCCCTTTTGTTTTATTCTCTTTCAAATAAAAAAAAAAAAAGAAAACCTCGCTAGTGTCTACATCACAACTGCCTGAAGTTTGAGGGAAACTTCCCACATCTGGCATCAGAATTGAAGGACAGGATATGGTGGAATGTATAAGAAAAAGAAAAATAGCTTTGTTTTTCCCATCTTTTAGAAGGTTTTTTGGTTAAAAAAGTTTTTTAATGATCTTTATTAAGATATATACAAAAATATTCAAAATATCTATGGATGAGATGACGTCCAAGATGTGCTTCAAAATAATCAGGGAGGAAATGACATGATTTTTTACAGTGGTTAAAATCTAAGTGATACATAAATGGTGGTCATCACCATACTTCTGGGTTTGAAACTTCATGTCATAATGGTTTTTAAAATATATTTATGGGGCCAGGGATTTAGGTCAGTGGCATAAGCCTGGCAAAGCATGGCAAAGCATGCCTACCTGGCAAAGCATGAGGTCATGAGTTCAATCCCCAGTACCAAAAAAAAGGTTTATGCACATAGCTGCCATTTCAGCACCACCCCCAGAAAGCCAGCATCTTCCAAAGAACAAAAATATATTTAATTTCAACTTTACTACCCTAATATTAAATGTTGTACCTAAACTACTTATCATTTTTAAACCAACACCGACAAATTCAGTTAAATTTTTCCAGGAATCCTGTCTGATTGATAGTTCCTTCTTGTTTATCAGGTTATATCTACTCCTTCTCCAATGTAAGATTGGCCTGAATTGGAATCAAAGCACGCAGAAGAGTCAGGCTCCTCTGAAGACCCTGAGGTGTCTAGAATTGCAAACCATCTGGTATCAAACAAGCTTGGAAATTAAATGCCTGAAACAACTCATTAAAGCAGGTATTCAGCAGCAGCCAAATTCACTGTATGTCTCAATTTTCTATACTGTCTGGGTCAACAGTCAGTGATGTATACAGTTCTGAGAGCCACACCTGGCCCACACCTTCCAAATACTGGTTCCGCCAGTGTTTTCTGACTTCTTTCTACAGCTGTTCTTCGAGTTTGCTCAAACATTGCTTCCAAGTCAAATGTGCGAGCTTCTTTCCCGGAACCCCGTGAAGCCCATGGTCACTGCCAGCTGTGGGCCTGGTCCTGACGCGTCTGGGGCTGTAACTTCGCTGGGCACAGATCAATCAATAGCCATCTTCTGCGCAGAACACCAAACAGTTACAGCCCACAACACTGCAGAAATCTCCTGGCAAACCTGGGAGGAAGTATTTCCACTGAGAGTCAGTGGCCCCACGATCGCCCCTTTTTTTCTGTTTTGTTTGTTTGGTTTTTTTTTCTTTCTAAATAAAAATTAAGCATTAGTGAAGACACTGGAGTCAATGAAAATGACATAACTAAAATATTCACAGAAGTAATAGGAGAAACTTTCACAAACATGGGGAAAAATCTGATATGCAGATAAGTGAGGCATATAGAACACCAGTCACAACCAACATAAATCTACACCCAGACACATAATAGTTAAGCTCTCAGGCATACAACATAATAACGTAATATTAAAAGCTGTTAGACAAAAGACACAACTCACCTATCAAGGAAAGCCCATTAAAATCACTGAAGACTTTTTAGCAGAAACCCGCAAGTCAGGTCGAGCTTGGAGTGAGATATCTCAAGCCCTGAAAGAAAACAACTTTCAACCCAGACAGATGTACCCAGCAAAATTTCATTCAAATTTAATGGGGAAACAAGATACTTCCATGACAAAGGACAACTGAAGAAATTCACATCCACAAAACCAACCCTAGAAAGAGTATTGAAAGACATACTAGACAGAGATAAAAATGACCACAATCCCCAGAACAACAACAGAAACTATCAGGTAGGACAAGCAATTAAATAAAGGAGAGAAGCAGAAAGCAAACAATTGAAACATAACATGGCAAAGTTGAGCCAGTACATATCAGTGATATCCATCAATGTAAATGGCCTCAATTCACCTATCAAAACAAATAGGTTGACAGAATGGATCAAGAAACATGATCCCACAATATGCTGTATACAAGAAACACATCTGACCCAAAACGAAACTCATAGATTAAAAGTCAGAGGATGGAAAACAGTATTCCACGCAACAGGAACCCAGAAAAAAGCAGAGGTAAATATTCTATCTGCATACAATGTGAACTTCAAACCTAAAATGATTTAAAGAGACAAAGAAGGTCACTATATACTGGTAAGTGAAAAAATTCAAGAGGAAGAACTAACAATTATAAATATATATGCACCGAACACAGGAGCACCCAACTATATAAGACAGATACTAATGGACATGAAAACCAAATACACAAGAACACAATTAACAGGGGACCTTAACAGCCCATTGTCACAAAGAGAT
The DNA here is from genome assembly GCA_004027295.1 of Dolichotis patagonum. Classification (NCBI taxonomy): domain Eukaryota; kingdom Metazoa; phylum Chordata; class Mammalia; order Rodentia; family Caviidae; genus Dolichotis; species Dolichotis patagonum. The sequence continues at coordinate 9,642 of PVJX010044970.1, read as the reverse complement.
AGATCAACTAGACAAAAAGTCAGCAAAGAAATAATAGAACTGAATCATAGCTGTGAGCAATTGGACTCAGTAGATGTTTACAGAGTGTTCCACTCAACCACATCAGAACACACATTCTTCTCAACTGCACATGGGACATTCTCCAAAATAGACCATATATTAGCCCATAAAACATTCTTAAGTAAATGCAAAGGTATTGAAATTATCTCATGCATATTATATGACCACAGCACACTAAAATTGGCAATTAACGGCAAAAAAATTGCAAGACCTGCATAAATACATGGAAATTAAATAACAACATTTTGAACAACCAGTAGGCTACAGATGAAATTAAAGAAGAAATAGAGCAGTACCAACAATTCAATGAAAATGTGGAAGCAACATACTGTAATCTGTGGGATGCAATGAAAGCAGTCTTAAGCGAGAAATACATAGCAATAAATTGTGATATCAAGAAAACAGAATGAGCACAAATAAACAACCTAATGCTTCATCTCAAGCTTCTAAAAAAAGAAGAGCAAGTTAAACCCAATGCTCATAGAAGAGAGGAAATTATAAAGATTAGGGCAGAAATCAATGCAATTGAAACTAAGAAAACAGTACAAAGAATTAATGAATCAAGAAATTGGTTTTTTGAAAGAATAAGCAAAATTGACAAGCCTCTAGCTAACCTTATAAAGAAAAAGAAAGGAAAAAACCCAAATTCATGCAATAAGGACTGAAAAGAGGGAAATTATTACAGATCCCATGGAAATTCAAAAGATCATGAATACCTCCTTTTAAAATCTCTACTCACATAGAGAGGAAAACACAGAGGAAATGGACAGATGGACAGATTTCTAGAAACATATGAACTACCAAAGCTCAACCAAGAAGATATAGCAATTTTGAATAACCCAATATCAGCTATTGAAATTCAAAATGTAATTAAAAACTTACCAACAAAGAAAAGCCCAGGTCTTGATGGATTCATGGTTGAATTCTACAAGAAATTTAGAGATTTGATGCCAATACTCCTTAAACTCTTCAATGAAATTGAAAAGAAAGCAATCCTCCCTAAATCATTCCTGGAGTCAAGTATTACTCTCGTACCAAAACCAAAGAAAGACCCACCAAAAAAGGAGAACTATAGGCCAATCTCACTAATGAACATTGATGCAAAGATTCTCAATAAAATACTGGCAAATAGAATGCAGCAAATCATCAAGAAGATTATACATCATGACCAAGTGGGGTTCATTCCAGGAATGCAGGGATGGTTTAACATACACAGATCAATAAATATCATACACCACATTAACAGAGCCAAAAACAAAAACCACATGGTCATTTCAATAGATGCAGAAAAGGCTTTCTATAAAGTCCAACAGATGTTCATGATAACAAGCCTTCAGAAACTCAGAATACATGGTGTCTACCTCAACCTTATAAAGTCCATCTATGACAAACCAACAGTCAACATTATACTAGATGGACAAAAACTGAAAACTTTCAATTTAAAATCAGCAACAAGAAAAGGATGTCCACTATCACCACTCCTATTCAATATAGTGGTGGAAATACTAGCCAGGGCAATCAGACAAGAGAGAGAAATAAAAGGAATAAAGATAGGAAAGGAAGAAGTTAAATTGTCACTATTCGCAGATGACATGATACTGTATATAGAAGACCCCCCCAAAAAACCTCCATTAAAAGACTACTAGAGGTAACAAACAAATTCAACAGTGTAGCTGGATACAAAGTCAACACTCAAAAATCAATTGAATTCCTGTACACAAACAAGAAACTCACTGAGAAAGAAATTATGGAAATATCACCTTTCACAATAATATCTAAAAAAAATGAAATACTTAGGAAACACTCTAAGAATGTAAAAGACCTATACGCTGAAAATTCTACTATGCTAAAAAAAGGAAATTGAAGAGGATATTAGAAAATGGAAGGATATTCCTTGCTCTTGGCTAGGAAGAACCAACATTGTGAAAATGGCCACACTCCCAAAACTGTTATACATATTTAATGTAATCCCAATCAAAATACCATTGACATCCCTCACAGATCTAGAGAAAACACTCCTAAAATTCATTTGGAACCAGAAGAAACCTAGAATAGCAAAGGCAATTCAGGGCAACAAAGGCAAGGCAGGAAGCATCTCAATTCCTGACTTGAAACTGTATTACAAAGCCATAGTGATAAAATCATCATGGTACTGGCAAAGAAATAGACCTGAGGATCAATGGAACAGACTAGAAGATGCATGTATAGGTACAAAAACACTCAGCAACCTGATATTTGACAAAGGAGCTAAACATGTTCATTGGAAGAAGGATAGCCTTTTTAATATAATAAATGGTGTTGGAAAAATTGGCTCCCCACATGCAGAAGACTGAAACTAGATCCATGCCTATCACCATGCACAAAACTAAAGTCTAAATGGATCAAAGACCTAAACATTAAAACAGAAACACTAAATCTACCGGAAGATAAGGTAGGTAGAAGTCTTGGAGACATAGGGGTAGGCAGAGAATTCATCAACAAAATGCAAACTGCACAGGAAACATTTCAGAGAATCAACAACTGGGATATCATATTACTGAAAAGTCTCTGCACTTCAAAAGAAATCACCAACAGAGTGAAAAGAAAACCCACAGAATGGGAAAGAATTTTAGCCAGCAACCTCTCAAAGGACTTATATCAAGAACATATAAAGAATTGAAACACATCAAGCCCCCCAAATTCAAAGACCCTCTCCAAAAATGGGCATCTGAGATGAACACACAGTTCTTAGATGAAGATATTCAAATGGCAAATAAATACATGAAGAAATGTTCACCATCACTGGTCATTTGAGAAATGCAAATTAAAACAACATTGTGATTTCATCTCACTCCAGAAAGACTAGCTACCATCAAGAAATCAACAGATTAAAAATGTTGGCGAGGCTGTGGGGAAAAAGGAACACTGCTCCATTGTTTGTGGGAGTGTAGACTGGTACAACCACTATGGAAATCAGTATGGAGAATTCTCAGAAGACTAGGATTGGAAGCTCCATTCAACCCAGCTAGTCCCCTACTGGGTATTTTCCCAGAAAAACTGAAAAGATCATATCACAGTGATATATGTGCACCCATGTTCATAGCAGCATAATTTGTAATAGCTTGATCTTGGAAACAAGCAAGATTCCCATCAACTGCAGAGTGGATGAAAAAGATGTGTTATTTTTATACAATGGAATATTACTCAGATATGAAGAAGGATGATCTTGAGGCCTTCATAGGTAAATGGAGACAACTTGAGACTATCCTCATTAGTGAAATAAATAAGAATCATATTTATAAATATCACACTGTGTCTAGTGTAACAAGTAATAAGAACTGTAGGAGCAATAAAACCCAAAATGTGTAATTGCTACTATAAAAAAGAGCAAAAGAAAGTGCTCTAAAGGATATAACTGTATGTGTCTTTAAGTGTTAAAATAGATGAGCATATTACTAAGTTTTTGTTAGATTGTTGAACAGAACTGTTTACAGTCTCACTGTTTGAATGTCTACTTTGTATGTTTTAATTCTGTAAGTTGAACAACTATTTCCAAGATGACAGTATGTAATTTCTCAAGTAGTGATTTCTTAGTGTTTTTTGTTCTTTTCCTTTTTTCCTTTGGAATTCTGTATTGTTGCTACCCTTTTTTCTGTTTTTTCTCTTTAAATAAAATTTAAAGAGTTGGGCCTAGAGTGAGCCATATTAACTTTGCCCAATGCATTTTTAGTCTCTGACATAAGTGTCTTTAGAGATGTAAGGGCTAAGTTCCCCTTAAGAATATCTAAGACAGGGTTTAAATCATAAGTTGTTAAAAGCTGAGCAGAGCTAATTAACATTACCAAGTAAAGTCTGAAAATCAGTTAGGATTGCAAAGTTATGAACCTGGAACTGAAATGTTTGAGGTACAATGTCTCTGTTGGATAAAATCACTCAAATATGAAAAAGGTGCCATAGTTTACACCTTTTCAATGAGTCCACAAATAGGACTGCATTTCTAAGGGCATTATCTAATTGAATAAATACTTGGTGCAAGGTGAATGAGGATTTATGTGCTAGAAGAATATCATCCATGTAATAAATAAGATAAGCAGATGAGTGAGCCTGATGGACTGATGAAATGTCCACAGCTGCAAACTCTTAACATAGTGTTGGATTTTTTTCCATTATTTGTGGCAGACGATGCCATTTGGAAATGTTGCATAGGGCCTGGTTGTTGATAGAGGATACAATAAAGGCAAAACATTTTTTATCTTGAGGATGGATAGAGATTGTAAAAAAAGTCTTTTAAATAAATCTCTGCCAATCACCACTCTGCCAGTTTTCCAGAAGTCTTCCATTGTCTTTTTTAAAAAAAAATTTATTTAACGAGAAAAAAAAGCAAAACAGAAAAAAGGGTGGAAATAATATAGAATTTAAAAAAAACAGTAAGAAATCACTAGTTGATTACATATTGTCCTCTTAGAAATAGTTGTTCACGTTACAAAATTAAAGCATACCAAGTAGACATTCAAACAGTGAAGCTGCAAACAGTTCTGTTCAACAATCCAACAAAGACTTAGTAATACGGTTATCAATCCTACACACTTAAACATACATGCAGTTATATCCTTTAGAGCACTTTCTTTTCCTCTTTTTGCTTTTTAAGTCCATTATCTGTTTACTTATATCATGTTTCAGCTTGCTCAGTACCTTACTGATCTATTTTGTTATTATTTCCTTTTTAATCACACTATATAATTCTTGTTTTTTTTGAAGGTAGTAGAAATACAACAGAACAAGATAGAACAAAGCCAATTGAGACAGTACAGTGAATTTGATACAGAACTTCACAGCAAGTTACTGGGATAACAGTAATAGATACCATCGTATATCTCATTATCTTCACAATAGTTGTCTAGTCAATTAAGTATAGCAAAATCAAACCAAAGACAGAACATTATAAAATCAATCAAAAGAGAATATTGAATATAGCAGAACAAATAATCATAATGGAACAAAACTGAAAACACTTGCTTTCAAAGAGAAGATAGAGGAGACCCCCTATATTTGCTATGTTGCATACAGTAATCCTGCCAAGAGATGCTCAGACCTCTGTCCCCAGTTGCTAATGGGGGGATGTTTGGAGGGGGTTGGGATGTTTGATTCCAAGCCTGTGCACTGATAGGTTCAAGAGACACTACAGGGTCTCCTCCTGGCTCACGCTGGAGGAAGGTGCTTACCAAGAGAATGGGCAAATTGCTTCTTTGTGCAGGCTCCTGGGTTGTGCCATGGCCTTGGCTGGACCTCTGGGGCCTTTCTCTGGTTCTCCTCCTGGATCATGCCTGAGGGAGGTGCTTCCTCCATTGTCTTTTGTTGATCATCAGAGGTCAGAAAATGCTTGCTGGTGGATGGTTGGAATGGAGAGGAATTAAGGAAAGCACCTCCATTGTTTGGTGGGCTGAGGGAGCCCCCTACTAAACATTTCCCAGAATGGGTCGGTCTTGTACATCAGTTTTAAATTTACACTGAGTGACCCAAAGATGTCCTCATCTACACTTTGGACATATAGTAAGTGCTATTGAAGGGACAGATGTGGTTGTGCTGCCTCTACAGGAACAGCAGAGAAATTTTGGGCAAAATGTCCCTTGCCCTTGCAGCTGAAACAAGTAACCTTATTTTTTTGCTTTCCTCTAGGCTGTGGATGAATACCTGATTAATAGCTGCTGCTAAGGCAGCCCTTTGTACATAAGAGGGATCAATGTCTGCACAAATCTGAATCATCTCAGACAGCATAGCCCACTTTTTTGGCTCTTAAAGTCTTTTTATGTCATTTATTTGCATTTTCAAAGACCAATTGTTGAATGACTAACTTTGTAGTCTTTGGGTTGCTTATAATCCTCCACAAGCCTGCAATAAGCATGCTGCAAAATCTTGAAATGGTTGATCAGGACCCTGATGACTGGAAGTTAAATCAAGGATTGTCTCACCATTCAAAGGAAGCTACTTCCATGCCCTTATGCAGCTAATTTGCTCACCTACTTGCAATTCAAAAGTAAGTTGATTATTTGTGTCAGGAAATGCATCTCCTGTTAATATGCCTTTTTTTACACGATGAATTTGAAGTGTTTTTTTCTTCAACTGAATATATCAAAATACTATACCAAACTGGTCATCACAATACCTCTGCTTGTGTGGAAATGAGAGTAGATTGGGAATGAGTAGAGGCACACAATTCATAAGATACATCTCATTATGTGACCAAGAAGTAGTAAATTTGTTAACAATGATTGCTCAAATGGTGGAAAGCTGCTGGTTTTCTGATCTCAATATAAGAAACAGTAGTTAAGTATTGATTTAGCTTTTCCAGGAGACATTCAGTTGGGAGTTTCCCAAGCACAAAGGCTACCTTAAGAGGGATAAATTACAAATAAATTCTCAAAACAGGAATATGCAACTGATCAGAGAATCACTTCTCCTTGGCTAGGTGGTACATGGCATGATGGTTCTCTTCAGTGAGGTTTCATTAGAGAAGGTTGTCTTCATTTGGAACCACACTAAAAAAACATTTTCAGCCTACAGAATTAATCATAATAAGGACTATGCTGGGATATAAAAAGTGTTCCACAATACAAAAAGGGTGCCTCTGAAGCCAATTAATTTAAAAGTTTAGAAAACATATTTTTGTAAGATAAGAAAGTTTAGATTACTTAATTACTTTGGAGACAAAAAATACCCACTTCCCACTGACAATAACTTAATCATCTAGTAGTCCCTCTGCAACTGTCTGGGAATTTTCATCTTCCAGAAGTGCTCAATTTTCACTACCAAGGTTCTTGGCAGATTCACTTTTCACTTGGTGAAAAAGCATCATGTCATTACTGTATTCTTTCAACATCACTTCTGATGTTGGGTATTCAATGATCAGGTTGTTGCTAAAATTACTGAGGAGACTTTTATGAGACTAATTCATAATATATTACTAAATTTTGCTGCATATTTTCAACCTTCATTAAAATCTGGACGCTTGTCTGAGAGAGAATGTAGGCTTTCAACCTTTGAGGAATTACAAGATCAGACTTTTCAGGATCAGTGTAAGATTTTAGAATTTCATTAATAGTTTTATCATCTGGTACTCTCTTTTCTACATACTCAGCTTGACTTTGTGGAAACTGCAGCTTCATATGCCAACAATATTGTTGTTTTCTCTTATCAAAAATATTGAATTATTTTTCCTCTTAGTGAATCCATTGGATAGAAGTTTTAAGTTAATACTTTGCCTTCAGGCATGATTTTCCATAAAGTACATATGTTTATTGCTTATTGGCTTTTTCAAAAGTGCATCTCCAAAAATGTGGTCAGCTGTTCTTGCCACATCTTCCAAAAATCAATAATTACTTAAGAAATTCATTTCAGTAAACTGTTGTGTTGAAACATAAGCATGTTTATCTCAAACTCCATTACACTTCAGTTCTGCTTTGTGTTTCTTTAACAGGGAAAGATGCAGGAATATCACATACAACATGGACATCTGTACTTCTTCTGTTTCACACCTTCACATGGCAAGTTTTCAGCTCGCTAGGGAATTTCTAACACGTGTTTTGTAATGACTATATTGTGAGCAGCACTGTGAGTGGCCTGATCCGTTCACAATCCAAAATATTTTTCTTTCTATAAAAAGTAATCCCTTGGACTTAAACATGCTTCAGTTATTCCTTCCCAATCATTTGAGGCCATAACCTGTGGTCCTAGGAGCTCTATTAAATCCAAGGTAAAATGAAGTGTAGGGCCATAAGCAGTGGTAGCTTGTTTTAATTCTTTTAGGCACTTTATGTCCCTTCATGAAGATGTATAATTTGCCCTGGATTATAGGGGACTCAAAGTTCAGTAACAGGGTAGATATGTTGAAAATCCTCCATGGACTCCCCCACCTGTCTGGCTTTGTTTAGAGCCAATTTCAAGAGAGAGGGAATGGCTGTACTTCCTGAGAGACATAAGTTCCAACCTGTGATTCAGCAAAATTCCTCTGAGCTTAAAAGGTAGGAATCACTGTTTGTGTCTCAGTTAAGTTTATCAGGTGTTAGCATTTATTGAAGACAGTATCACCCTGATATCCAAACTAGACAAAGATGCACTTGAAAAATAGAACAATAGGTCAGTCCCCTTAATGAACATAGATGCAGAAATCCTCAAGAAGCTATTAGCAAGTAGAATGCAGCACATTATCAGAAAAATGATACATCATAATAAAATAGGTTCCAACCTAGGGATGCAAGAATGCATCAACATAAGTAAATCAACAAAAGTAGTACATTACATAAACTGGAGCATAAACCACATGATCATATCAGTTGGAGTAGAAAAGTCTTTGGACAAAAATCCAATAGCATTGAGCCACCGGAGCACGGAGCTGAACAGCCCTGCATCCAGCTCGCCTGGACCGGCCCTGCACTCAACCCACCCGGAGGCACCATGAATTCCCACTGCAACCACACTGAAGTCAGAGTTCAGGGAGTCTTGCAGTTCTCGGGATGGGCATCGGCACGTGGTGAGTGGTGGGAATGGGACCCTCCCACGGGAAAGGGGTAATCGACTGGACGACATGTTGGATTTGGGCAGGACAACCCTAACTCCATAAGGAAGTGGCTTCAGCTGGTTGCTCCCCTCTCCGAGCAGATTGGGGGGATCTGCTCAGATTAGGCTGCACCCCTGGTGGGGAGACAGTGAGTTGCTACAATACTTCCCTGAGATCAGTGCACGCTGACACAGTGAAGGCCTGCAGGAGTTGACTGGCCCAGAGGGGAGGAGCTAGCACACACTGCCCATGGGTGAACTTTAATCTCTGATAACCTATTGAAGAGGGCTAAAGCTCCTAGCCTGCACCCTCTAGAGGAGCCTTAACCAACAACAAAAGGGTCTGGGCATTACACTGTACACTTCTATGGAAGGAACCAAAAACATGACGAAAGGGAGAAATAAGAAACTCCCAGCCCCCAACCCTGAGAACATTGATCCAGGAGAGGTAAATACAAAAGAGATTGAGGGCAGCAATAATGCAACATCAAACACAGCGTTAGTGGACATAAAGAGATATCTTCAGGACCTTGTAAGCAGGACCAAAACTGAAATATTAATTCAAATTAAACAAGAGATAAGTAGATTAATTAAAGAAGGGCTGGGGACCTCTCAAGAAGACACAGACAGAAGAATGGAGGAACAAAAATGGAGAGAAAAATTTAATGAAGAATTCAAGAAAAACCTAGAATTTATGAAACAGATTCAAAGAGATTATCAGGAAACTAAAGACTCCATAGAAAGCTGGCAAAACTGCTTGAAAGAAACCAAAGATAGACTATCAAAAATTGAACACAGGCTTGCAATGTGGGATCATGAAAGGGAAGATCTCTTAAAAATAACAAGGGAGCAGGCAGTAAAGATACAAAGACTAGAAGATGATAAAAGGATGTATAACTTAAGAATAAAGTATGTGAATGAAGAAGCAGGAATCAAACCAGAGGAATTACAAAGGCTATTCACAGCAATTATTAAAGAAAATTTCCCAAGCATAGAAAAAAGAAATGATATGCAGAGGTATGAAGCATACAGAACTCCAGCCACCTACAA
>PVJX010044969.1:0-12946 GCA_004027295.1 Dolichotis patagonum | reverse complement strand
GAAAAGGAAAAAATATTTTTTTAAAAGTTCAAGATTGTTAAGATAGGGCTAGGGATTTAGTTCTGTGACTTAAATACCTGCCTGGTAGGCATGAGGTCATAAGTTCGATCCCCAGTACAAAAAAAAAAAAAAAAGATTGTAAGATTGTTAAGGTATTCTACTAATTTCTCTCAGTTCATTGAAAAAAAAAAGGTTTGTGCTAATATGTTTTGGAAAATTAAACGCTGGTATCTTGTACTTTAAATAATTTAAAGACAACAATACACAATGTATTAACCATTGTTACTCTCCTATTATCTTGTTTTGAATTTTTCTCTTTAAAATAAAATTTTAAAAATACATTTCTAAGTAGCCCAAAAAAGAAATTGTAAGGAAATTTTTAACTGAATATGAAAATATTTAAAAATATGAGATGTGGCTAAAGCAGGGTTTAGAGAGTAAAAGCTTAAAATGCTTATATCTGAAAAGAGGTATCTAAATGAAATGGTAGAAGCTTCCATCGTAAAGCTAAAAATAGGATAAATGAAACCAAACATAGTTAGGCTGAAGTAAATAATAAAATGTAAAAATGAATTGAATAGAAGATAAATATTAAAGAAAAATCAAAGAAACCAGAACCTATTTCCTTTAAAAGACCAATAAAATTGTCAGACTGATTTCAGTACTTCTAGCAACGTTGTACTGATGATTTTAATCAGTTTAATAAAGCAAAAAAATTAATACAATGACAAAGAACTTTTTATTTGAAGAAAACATTTTTATGTGGAAAATTACAAAATATTACCCTACCTAATAAGTGAGCCCAGAAAGTTAATACACAAAAATTAAAAGTGTATCTTTATATATGTATTATCAATTCTTGAAAATAAAACATTTTTACAGGAGAGGACAAAAAAACCATTAAAATCTCAGCACTTGGGAGGCTGAGGCAGGAGGATTGCTGTGCGTTCAAGGCCAGCCTGGGCTACAAAGTGAATTGAAAGCCAGCTTGAATTGCACAGCAAGACCCTATCTCTAAATAAATAAATAAATAACTGAAGGATAAATATAACAAAGTATTTGGAAGGCCCGTACTCTCTAAGCTGTGAAACGTGGCTGAGAAACGTTAAATGAGACCTGACAGAATGAAAAGCTATACTATCATAAAGACTCAATTCTTCCCACTCATTCTACAGACCAAATGCCAACCATAAAAGTTTCATTTTGGAAAAAACAATTTCATTTTGGGAGCATGAAGTAGTAAGATTATCTACATGCCTATGGGAATGCAAAAGGGTTACAAAGCTGAAATAAGTTTGAAAATGAAAAACTAGAGGAAGTACAGTACTTGCTTTTAAATTCTTCCTATATAGCAACGGTCCTGAACCTTTTTGGTACCAGGTACTAGAATTGTAGGAGAAAATTTTTCCATTGGAGTAGTGCACGCACTCATCTGTGCGTGTGTGCACGCGTGCGTGTGTGTGTGTGTGGTGTGGGCATGATTCAAGCACATTTATTGCATAGTTTTTATTATTATTAAATTAGATTCTCACAGAAGTGTACAAGCTAGTTCTCTTGCACGCACGGTTCACGGGTGGGCTCACTCTCCTTTGAGAATCTAAGGCTCTGTTGATCCTCTAGGAGGCAGAGCTCAGGCAGTAAGGCGAGCAGCGGAGGTGCAGGTACAGCCCTCCTGCCTCGCCCTCTGAGCAACTCCTGCTGTGGGACCTGCTTCCCAGAAGGCCACGGGCTAGCACCGGTAAGCGCTCCTGTGATCAATGATATAAAATGTAGTGCAGAAGCAGATCGTATACATACGGTTAGCTGATTTCCAATAACTGAGTTAAGAGAAACAGAGGTCAGAAATAGCTGTACATACACAGAGGACTATTTTTCAAATGAGTAAAAGAAGTAATTGTTGTAACTCTAGTTCAGATAGAACAATTAGGGCTGACACGACTCCCCTCTACCTGAATGGGTGACATCCCAGGGCCAATCTTCCTTATATTGTCCTAAGAGAGGCAGAAATAAAAATGACGAAGACCCAGGAAACCTCTAAAGCTCCAGACCAGAGCACATGCCTGTTAGCGCTCAGGGCTTTACCGTCACTCGAGCCTTGCTAACGGCTCGCACGTATGGAGTGCTTCTCCTCTATGCGATTTAATCAGAGTAAATTCTGAGACAAGCTGTTGGGGCTGGTGGCTGAAGGGGTGTCATCACTGGTGAGGTCCCCAAGGAAAAGAAAGCAACAAAGGCAGCAATGTGGCACTGACGTCAGCAACACCAGCAGCAGCCAGCATCTCATTGTTTGGCCTGTATAGAGCAGACATTATCAACCTTGCATTCTGGCGTACTATCCTAACTGTGCAGCGCATGCGTGGTTATCTACGCTCAGTCAAGCTCCCATAAGTGTACTCTGTTGTGCGCTGTGCTAAACAGTGGGACATTGTCCTCAAGACACCCTGGGCTTTGAAGCAATCTGTTGTGGCTTCCCACATCCCACCCTCTCAAGGGTCGGAGGAATGTCACTTCTTGTGAGCTAACTCATGTGCACAGAGACTGCAACAGCAATAAAGGGAACAGCATACTGCCACCAACCCCACTGTTAGCACGACACAGCTTGTGGCCACCCAGAGCTAGGTGAATTACAAAGATTCCTGCCATCGGCTGTGCAGGTCCTGTTGCAAGGCCCGGGAGGCAGAAATCTCTGCATCCATTTCCTGTAAGACTTCTTGTATTTGCGCCTGATGGTCAGGGATATAAATGCAAACATTCTGTATGCAAGAGGGTGCAAGTACTTCCTTGCACTGCAGTTAGCAAATCAAGGGCCGTGTTTGCCAGACCACCTTGTTCATTAGTCAGGTTTCATCCATGAGCTACATCAAAGCCTAATATGTTTCATTCAGGGCCTGCACCATATGCTGAGCAAGAGCTTCAACCTGGAGGACTGGGTCTATGGTCCCCGGTCCCTGGTAGCATCAAAGCCACTGGATAAAGCACCAGGCCATCCATCAAGTATGGTGCCACCTGTGATACCCAGCATTTCAGTTATGGAGTGTGTCTGTGATAGTGGGTCTGATAGTGCCCTCAATAAACGGGAATCCCCAGGTGCAGCGAGCTGTCCAGTGTGCGGGTAGGTACAGCCAGCCCATGGTGCCAAATACCCATAAGGCTTCTGCAACGGGCCAATTGGTGGGCCCCACAGGAATGAGCTTATGCCCATCCCACCAATACAATGCTTGTATCATTCACCAGTAACACATGGCTACACCAATCAGGTGGTGTCCACCCCACCGTTTGGTTTTCCACTGACACATTCAGCTGTTGAATAGAAAGCGGAGATGTATCCAGCAACGTTACTTGATTTCCCATCAACCATCCCCAGCCATTGTACACAACGGGCCCAGCCTCTGCGAGGTGATCATGCTTTTCTGGACTGGTGCCTCGATAGCCTGGCATCACTGATCCCAGGCAGAGCTGGTCCAGTTTTGAGCAGGGTCACTGCCGTGATCCTCCATGGGAGGCCCCCAATGGTGTCAGTCAGGAGTTCAGTACATAACCAACAACGTGACTGTTGGTGTACTTGGGCAAACATATGTGCCCAGGAGATGACATGGTTACTGTGGCTTCTCCTGATCAGCACAGGGCAGAAGGAGAAGCCATTACAGGGAGGTCTCTCCCATCCAGGAGGATGCAGAACACATGTTTGTCCCATGATAAGGCTATAGCCAGAATCATCTTATTACCCCTGGCTTAGAATACCAAACCTGGGTTCTCACTGCTACCAGAGATAAGGAGTCAGGACTAGGACCACCTCTCCCAGAGGGATGAGCCAAGGGTCACAGTGTCACTTCCTTTCAGGATGGTTGCTCCAGCATTGGGTGGAGAGTGTCCCAAGGTCCTTAAGGGTCATGTTGAAGTCCAGGTTATACTTTTATGGCATGTGTTAGTCCCTCCCACCATGGTTCCAAGAGGAACACCCAATTCTCCACCAAGGGGATCTGTGTGCTGGTCCCATTTCCATTGATAGCAGATTTCTGGCTGCATAGGTTCCAACATGGGGCGGGAGTGAGGCCCTTTTCTTCCCCTTAGGACCTTGCTCTGTGGGTCCAATATACAGATGGACCAGCTGTGCTTTCAAGAAATGATACGAAAAGCTGTCACTCACACGCTGGGGTTGGTCATTGAGCAACTAGACCACCTGAAATAAGACCTGCACCCGCCCAGTGAGCTTTGGAGCCAAATGGACGAGTTTGGTTTTTAGGACCCTGCTATACCTCTCAATCAGACCAGCAGCCTGTGACTGGTAGGGCACACGGAAGTGCCTTTGGCCCATTGTTGTACTTGGGCCCCTGTGAAATGTGTTCCCTTGTCAGATGCTATCCCTAGCAGCGTCCCTCGTGCAGCAGTCCATTGCAGGGCTTCAGTGGGATGTGCTTCATCAGCACAGCGAACAGGGTAGGCAAAGCCTAGACCTGTGGCTGTAGCCACAGTAGTCAAAGCATGTCCACCTGTCATTGTTGTAAAGGGCAGGGTGCTACAGTATCGTGACAAGCTGTGTGGGCATCTCTGTCCTCCAGAGGGTCAAATGGGTGCACTGAGAACATGTCTTTACCACAGCTTTACTCAGCAGGAGTCAAGTCTGGGTGCCATTGCTGCACTTCTATTTGCATGGTGTGGGATCCTATGTGCTTTTATGGAACCATTGTCATCGCAGAATGTAGTCCTCGGAGAGTAGCTACCCTTGTCAAGGCATCTGCTGGTGAGAGTGTTGCAGAAATATGATATCAAACCAAATGGAAGACTCTTTGCTCTAAGGAGTTAGAAGGAAACAGTTTATTATGCTAGCAGGCCGGTGGGAATCAGATCCAAATCACCAGTCAGCTTAGAGTCCAGTTTAAATACAGTTTGCAAGCAGGAAGTACAAGGCTGATGGCAGGTCATTACATGATTGGCTACATGAATTAAGTCATGTGTTATCAAGCAAGCTAGCTCTAGGTAGATTCCCGGGAAGAAAGGGTGGGGCTTTGAGTGTAATCAGTAAAGTTAAATGTGTCCTTGACTGGGCCCGTCTGTCCCAAACATGGAGTTCTCAAAGGAAGTAGGATAAAATATATATTTTTCTAAGTAAGGAAAAACACAAGGCTTACAACTGGACACAGTTGAGTTGACCCAGAGCATTATTAGAGAGAAGCAGTTGGATGCAGACAGTCAAGGCTGACTGAATTTAGCAGGTTATGTGACAAGCAGCAGGAGCATAGTCATAGGTTATTAATTGATTTTTCACTTTGCTATAAAATATCTGCAAGTTTGCTATTCTATAATTGTAGATTATAGAATAATCTTACAAGCCCCTTACAAGAGAAGGGGCTTATGTCCTGAAATATGATTACTACATGGTTACTTGTTTGGCCATGGTCCCATAAGTCTCGACATAGGTCAGTGCCTCACAAGGGTTAGTGTCCTATCTGCCAATCCTGGGCTGTCCAAGTCATTAACAAGAGCATCAGTCCTTAAATATGGCCCAACGGTCCCTGCAAACATGTAAGGGCTCTTATTCAGGCATTACAAGTAGCCACACGACCTGCAACTCGGTCCCTTGGCTTGAGCTGCCTGCACTGGTTTCAGACCAGAGGATTTGTGTACTGGTTTGGACAGTGACCACTGTCCACTGTTGGGCTGGCCACAGCTGGACCCATCGATATGCCAGGTGTCAGCCAGAGGCCCCTCTTTCCCTGCTGCATAGGAGCCAGGTGTCACGGTCTGTAGCCTGTCATCCTGTGCCATACATGTCACTGGTTCCAATGCTGTGGCCAATTCAGCTGCCAACAGACTAGCCAAAAAAGAGGCCCATAGCTGCAAGTATGTCACCCAATACATGACAGTGGGGACCGGGGCCGCTCCACTCCTGGGACAGGACGTCTACGGATCCAGCCTTCAACCGAATGTCTACTCTACACCTCCACTGTGTGCTGCCCCTTGGTCCCCTCACAGGCACGCAGAGCACATGTCGCTGCTGTTTCTTGATCGGGGAACACTGACTTTGGGCTCCTTTCCACAACTGTGACCAAAACTGAGTAGGGGCTTCTGTCACCCTTGCTTTTGCTGTTGGCTCCAGCCAAACCTGACATCATCTACACTAACTTTTAGGGAAAATGGCACAGTAGCGTCAACAGCTTGGAGGGCTTGTACCTGCACAGCTGCCTCTTTGAGTCCCGAAAAGAAACTTCTGCTGTGTCTGTCCAGCCCCATGTCACATCCCTTTGGGTCATTTGGTATAAAGGGTGCAACAGGGTAGGTAGGTGTGATACAGACATTCACTAAGAGCCCAGTTACTCATATGCCTGCAATTGGTGTACTGTTGTGGGTCTGGAGTATGCCTGGATCTTACTGATAACAGCATCAGGAATTACTTTTGCCCTTCAAATCCCAGGGCATCTGAAGATGCATAAGGCCTGGGATTTGAAGCAATCTACTATAGCTCCTCACACAGCTGTGTGTGTTATGGTGTCCCTGAAATGACTCAACGCTCTGTCATTCACTTCTGTCAATCTTATCCAGAGACCCAGTGAGAGGCACCAGGGGCGGGGTGCTCACCTTTTAGAATCCAAAATCTGATTTATCTGTGTGCTTATTCCCAGCTGCGTGCTTGCTTCGGCAGCACATATGCTTATTTCCCTGCTGTCCTCATACTACTTTTCATGACACCGTTTTGCTTCTGTTGGCACACACCTGCCCTCAGCAGACCTTTCGATTATCCTCAATAAATGCAGATGTGATGTACATGCACAGTCTTTTGCTCATCACACACGAGAACCTGGACTCTATATCTAGGATCCATCACACAGTATTATATCCATATGCAATGTATACTTATTATCCACCCTTGATTTTTTTTCTTTGTCTTTTTGAGACAGGGTCTCACTATGTAGTGCAGGCTGGCCTTGAGCTCACTTTGTAGCTCAGGTTGGTCTCGAACTTGCAACAACCCTCCTGCCTCAGCCTCCCACCACACCTAGCACCTAGCCTTGATTTTTGAAGACAAGAGTCCAAGGAAGTCCTCAAAACAGAGATGAGGACTTTGACTCACTTCACCTGGAGACAGGTTTCAGGTTCCTTAAGTCCTATCACAGAAGAAAAAACTTCAGGACTTGTCTCTAAGAATCATAAAAGGATTTATGAGGCAGATTTTTAAAGGAACACACTAGAAGACATGAAGCGCAAGTTAAAAGAGAGTCCACCCAGGAATATTTATGTGGTTCTGGCGGTGGAAACTTGTGGAGTTTGTCATCTATAGAAACTACAGAAATGATGGGCCATCCATAGGTAGAAAGATAATAGCTCATTTTACAGCGCGAAGGGTGGGCCTTTCCAGGAAAGAGGCACAGGCGGTCTATGGTTTTCTTCTGCCTCAATTCTCACGTCCCACATAAATAAAAACTTACTTGAAATAGATCACAGATCTACCAAAACTTTAAAATTTCTAGAAGGAAATACAGTAAAATAAAAATCTTTGTGACTCTGGGATATGCAAAGATTTCTAAGGCCATAAAAACCATGAACCATAAAGAAAACAGTTGATCATTGTTTTCATCAGAATTTAACGATGGAGGTGGCCAGGCATGGCAGGGCATGTGTATAATCCCAGCACTCAGAAGGATGAGGCAGAAGGGTCACTGTGAGTTCAAAGCCAGAATGTACTACAGGACGAGCTCAAGGCCAGTCTGAACTACAAAGCAAGACCCTGTCTTAAAACAAAAAATAGTTGTAGAGGCTTTTTTGTTCCTTTGGAGTTTTTGTTTTGTTTTGTTTTGTTTTGTTTTCCTTTGGTTTTTTGAGACAGGGTCTTGCTACGTAGCCCGGGCTGGTCTTAAACTCATAGCAATCTTCCTGCCTCAGCATCCTGAGTGCTGGGATTAAAAGCATACACTACTATACCTGACCAAGGCTTTTTTTTTTTTGACCAAAGCTTTTTTATTAAAAAAAAGAAAGAAAAAATAAAGAAAAACTCAGGTTGGACGTGGTGGTACACACTTGTAATCCCAGTTCTGTGGGAGGGTGAGGCAGGAAGATCATAGGTTCAAGCCTTGGCAATTTAGCAATTTAGGAACTCTTTTGTCAAAAATAAAAAGGGCTGGGGATGTAATTCAGGGCAAAGGCCCTGGTTTCAATCCTAAGCACCCCCACACACAATACACTCAAAGAAGAATAGCTGGAAAGAACTCAAAATTACATTAATAGGTAAGGGCCTAAACAAATTCTGGTGTATCCATACAAGGAATACCACTGGGCACCGAAAGGGCACATTGATGAATTTTAAAACCTACGTGAAAGAAAGAAGACACAAAGTAGTACACACCATATAACTCAGCAATATGAAAATCTAGAAAAGGCAAGTCTAATGAGTACAGACATTCCTCCTTTAATGACCAAGTTACATTCCTGCTACTAGGTCATTAAGTGAACTGGCTGCTAGATGATTAAATGCATATGTACATTACAATATCCAGAACAAAGAAATGGTCAAAGGAAACTCTTCCTGGATGACTGTGTGCAGTACTATAATGTATAGCAGAACATAAAACCACAGTACTGCATTGTACAGTACAATCAGCAAAAATTACAGTACTATATAAATGAGGGGTAGTGTGCAAAACAGATATGGAGGCTCCATAAACAAGACGTACAGGACGGAGCCAATAAAAAGAGAGGTGGTGAGCCCAAGTAACAGGCCACAGTTCAAACAGCACGCCTCAGTTGTAAGTTTGGACAGTTGTTAAATGGATAGGTTGTTAAACAGGAACATCTGTATACATTTGACATAATTCTTTGAACTATGTATTTAAAATGGTGGTGCACACCTGTAGACTCTACACTTGGGAGGCAGAGGCAGGAGTATCGCCACAAGTTCGAGGCCAATCTGAGCTACAAAGTGAGTTCAAGGACAGCCTGAACTACACAGTGAGACCCTGTTTCAGAAATAAAATAAAATGAATACATTTTATTGTGCATAAATTGTAGCTTCTGTACCGTATAACACACAAAGATTTCTCTCTAAAATAGAGATAATAATAATACCTATGTCTTACGTTGTTGTGATGAATAAATGGTTTAGACCTAGATCATGTGACACACTTAGTTGGATAATAAAAACTTAAAAAACATTAGCAGGATAAAATTTCTTTATGACAGGTAACTCTGCATATCAGTCTTATACACCACTTCGAGCAATTTTGCCTTTCAGTGGCCAATGGGAAACTCCTAGAGGCATTTCTCAAGATTGGAGAGGACTTCACAGCACCTATGAAATAGAGGCCAGGGACGTTGCTAAACATCTTACGTGGCGCAGAACCACCACCACACCAGAGAATGACCTGAGAAACCTAGCCATAAACAAAATGACAAAAACAACTCACAGGTGGAAAGGAAATAATAAGTACTTCAATACCTCAGTATGGTACTGGTAGTTAATTTATTCATACACTTGTGAGCAGTGCCAAAACAAAATTTTTCCCATAAGAAATAGTGTACATAGAAATAATTCTTGAACGTTCCCAGGAACATTTGCAGTTTAGTCTAATATTAAGCAATGTTTGCTTTGTATTATAGAACCTTATGATTAAAAAGACATGGATTAAGAAGCAATTATACACACACACACACACACACACACACAAAATAAATTAATTTTGCTTTACCTGTACTGAGAAGAGTCCAGACAGAATGAAATGGTAGAAGGCTTAACTGTTGGCAGGGGAGTCATCTCTACATAGCTGATTTCTCGGGGCTGGGGATTTAGCTCAGCGGCATAAGCGCCTGCCTTGGAAGCAGGCAGTCCTGAGTTTGATCCCTGGTACCGATAAAAAAACAAAAACAAACAAACAAAAACAAAATACATAGCTGATTTCTCACTGATTGCTTCTTTTTTATGTGTTTTGTGTGTAGGGGGGAGGTACTGGGAATCAAACTCAGGACCTTGTGCTTGCCAGATAGGCACTGCACTGCTGAGCTATAACCCTGGCTCTGTTGCTTTGCTTTTTGAGACAAGGTCTCATTATGTAGTTCAAGCTTATCTTGAACTATGTAGCCCAGGCTGGCCTTGAACTCACAGTGATACTCTTGCCTCGGCCTCCTGAGCACTGGGATCACATGCCCAGCTTTTTACTCTCTCTTAGATTCCCTGAACACTTGAGAGATTCCGAGGAGTTTCACTGAAAGCTTACCGACAGAAACTTATTTTATCTAAGTTTCAAAATAGCTCTTACGTGTGACATTATTCATTATACAGAGCCACATTTTGGCTAGCTAGAGCTTGGTCTGGGTGACACTTATCCACAAAGTTTTCAACTGCAACCCACTTACCAAGGCGTTCCTTTTATCAGCGCGGTGCACGCTTCCTCCGAGCCCTCCTCCTCACCCGAAGCCCTTTCCTGGAGCTGCTCCTTTTGCAGTTCCTGCAGCTCCTCAGCGCTGAGCTCTGCTCTGTGCTCCTCTTTCACATCGTTATCATCGACTTCCGGGCCCTGGGCCCCAGGTAATCACAAAACTCAGTGACAGCTTTTGGCAGCTTCTTTGTGGGCACTGGCTGCCTCTCCATGCCCGATCATACCGCGACTGCCAGTTCTCTTTTTAAATTTATCAAGCCATTCATGACTGGTTTTAAACACTTGGTGCCCTCACTACTTATCCAGGACTGTCTTGTACCCCTGGGGGCATCACAGCGAATATTATATCAGACAGGTTACGTCGGGTTTGTGACACACACGTTTAGTTTTTAGAAATATTTCCAGTGATGAATTATTAATTTTAATTTTGGGAGTTTTATTAAACAATGTGGACTTAACAGGAAAATCAAATATCAATAGAATATTACATTTTAATATGTAATCGGTGTTTAGAATAAACAACATTTTCAACATCAACTGTTTACCTGCTTACAAGATCTGAAAAATAACGGCACAAATAAATTCCTGTGTGAACTACCATGAAAATACAAATAAAAACTTCCACAGAAATGATCTTCACTTCGATCATCACACCGGAGTATTCACACGAGAACAGCACGCGTCCTACACAAGCATCATGGGTAGCACGTGTGCTTCGCTTTCCTGCCTTCTTTGGTAGGACATACGTGACCTCTTGCTGGTCTTCCTGTGTCCTTAGGAGGCTCTTGTGAACCTCCCTCTTCACTGGTCGGCTCCAGAAATCTTTCAAGGAGTTGTGGGGCAGATACATACTGTTCTGCCTCTGCTGTAATTGATCGTTTATCAATTCCAACCCTAATCCTCTAAGGAAATGAGTCTGTGATATTTTGTACTTGTTATTCTCTTTGTAAACTATGAAATTATTTATGCTGGGAATGTTTAGAATGCAGTAAAACACAACTATGGACAGTGATTTGTGTTTCAAGCGAAAACATAGTTGCTGCATAACTAATCAATATCTACCCCACTTTTTTTGTAGAAAATGTGACCATTTCTGGTTTTGTGTTGAGGATCCACTATCAGTCTTTTTTTTCATTTGTTTGTTTTTCAGACAAGGTCTCCCTATGTAGTTCAGGCTGGCCTTGAACTCTAGGATCCTCCTGTCTCAGCCTCCTGAGTGCTGGAATTACAGGCTTGCACCACTATACCCAGCTGCACTATCACTCTTATACTCATGGAATAGTGTTGACAGTGTCAATACTACTTCATTTTTCTTTGCTAAACAGAAGGTAAAGAAATCTATATATTTCTCTATTGTGAACTTATAACATTTTTTCAGAAATCTTGTACTTAATAGGCTTAAGTACTTAAGAATTGTCCTTGTGTACATCAACTGGTATTCTTTTAACATCAGTGTATAACTAGTGAACCAACTGTTGAATGTCACATTTTTGAAATAGGTACAAAAGGTCTGTTCACCAAGTCATAATATTATACATAGTTAAGATAGGGAGAAATAGTATAGGCAGAAAGGAGGAGCTAAAGATGGCAGTCCGATAAGCAGCAGGATACATACTGAGCCTCCCTGAGAGAGACAACTAAGATGCCGGAATAAAACATCCTGGAGAGGTCCAGACAGAGGGAGATGGATTCCCTTGACCCAGGAAGAAACTGAAGGAAAAAGAGCTGGTCAAACACGTAGTCCTGGGGCTACCATTGAAGAAGCTAAGATTGGCGGCCATGGCGCTCTTGCTGAGCCGCCTGAATTCATGCTGCCTTGACTCGCCCGGAGCCACCACAAAATCCTGCTGCAGCCATGCTGAAGTCGGAGGTGGGGGAGCCCAACAGAGAACAGAGCCAGAGAGGGACCTGCATTAACCCGCAGTGAGCGCTGGGGATATGACCCTCCCATGGGAAAGGGGCGACCAACTGGACGACATGTTGGAGTCGGGCAGGATGGGCCTGAACTAGGAACGGCAGTGACTTCAGTTGGTTTTTCCCCTCCCAGAGCAGATTGGTGGGATCTACTTGGCCTGGGTCACAGCCCTGACCAGGACCCAATAAGTGGCTCCAAACCGATTCCCTCCACACAGCACGCACTAATGCAGTGAAGGCCCCTGAAGGTTGACTGGCCTGGACGGGAGGGGCCAGCATACACTGCCCTGGCCTGCACCTCAGTGAACAACAGCAAACTGGAGAGGGCAGAAGCCCCTAGCCAGCCTACTTCAGAGGAACTATAACCAACAGGGAAAGGGACTGGGAACTCCACTATACACTTGTATGGAAGAAACCAAAAACATGACAAGAGAAAGAAATAAGAAAAAGCTCCCAGCCCCCAACCCCGAGAATATTGATCCAGGAGAGGTAAATACAAAAGAAATTGAGGGCAGCAAACATGCAATATCAAACACGGCATCAGTGGACATAAAGAGATATCTTCAGGACCTCATAGATGAGCTCAAAACTGAAATATTAATTCAAGTAAAGCAAGATGTAAGTAGATTAATAAAAGAAATGCTAAGCACCTCTCAAGAAGATACAGA
>PVJX010044968.1:0-12979 GCA_004027295.1 Dolichotis patagonum | reverse complement strand
AACTGTGTATTCATTTCAGATGCCCATTTTTGGATTGGGTCTTTGAATTTCATGGGTCTGATTTTTAAAAATTTTTTATAAGTTCTAGACAGAAGTCCTTTGTCTGAGGGACAATCCATTAAGATTTTTTCCCAATTTGTGGGTTTTCTTTTCACTCTGCTGGAGATCTCTTTCGACATGCAGAAACTCTTTAATAAGATATGGTCCCAGTTATTGATTCTGGGAAGTAATTCCCGTGTGGTTTGATTCTTGTTCATGAATTCTCTACCTACCCCTATATCTTCGAGGTTTTTACCTCCTTTGTCTTCCAACAGATTTAGTGTTTCTGTTTTAAGATTTAGATCTTTGATCCATTTAGATTTTAGTTTAGTACATGGTGATAGGCATGGGTCTAGTTTTAGTCTTCTGCATATGGATAGCCAGTTTTTAAAAGATGCATTTTAATTAACCCCTCAAAACACTCTTCCTCACTCTGAACATGTATATCTAATTACTCTTGTCGCTTTCTGAAGTAGTTCTGGAAGTCCTCTTTCGTGAGTGTCTACTTACACTTTCAGGGCTGCCTAGGGTTGAAACAGTTATCTTTGGTTATAATTTTGACTTTAGGGTAGAGCCAAAAGTTTCATGGTGCCAGACTCCTGCCATAAAGAGGATGAAGACACATCATCATGTTTCTATGAGTCTGCTTTTCCATTGGGTGACATTTGGCAGCAGCATTAACCATATTTTTGATCATACCTTGTAAAAATAAAACTTATAAAGGTGGATCTTCAGAACTGCTTCAGAAAGTGGCATGAATGATGGGATAAATGTGTTCAAAGTGAAGGGGAATATTTTGAGGGGAGTTAATGGCAATCTGTCTTTCACTATAATACATTTTAAAACAATTTAAACACACACTATATTTTTTTAATCAACCCTTGTGTATTCAGATATACTCAAGTCCCGCTTAGGTGAAAATGGCCTACCTATGTCAAACAGGCTAAATTTAGTACTAAGTAGTAACTGGCCACCTCAAATGTACAACCACTAAAATATCTGTGTAAATATATACATTGGTGGATAAGATTCTAATTCAGATACATAAAGAATAATCCTCTGTGATTTAAATTAGTCATTCTTTTTAGCCAAGAGCAACACGCCAGGGAAAATGGACATGGCATGGTGAGAACAGGCCACTTGCATATCCAGCCAAATCAGTCCTGAAGCCCTGCAGGGTAACAGATGTCACAGCCAGATTGCCCTCACTATGTCATCTGGGTATGCATGAAGTTAGTTGATAGATTGATTATTAGGGAGCTGGCTTTTTATCATACTGAGTTTATTTATGATGGTTTAATATGCACCCATCCTGACAGGTTCTAATGGTCATAAAATAAAGATACTATGTTTTCACTTCTGTTCCATATGGCTGGCAGTGTTACTGACATCTTCATGTTCTGTAGATACTCTACCTTAGCTGAGTTCATCCTAAGGAAACACAATTTCTATGTGGAAAGCAGGGGAGTCAGTGGTGGTCCTGATTTATTACTTGAGCAATGAGTTCATTACCCATGAAGACTGTCACTGTGCCTTTTATCTTTGGGTCACAGCAGTATTTTAGCCTTACCTATCAAGCTTGTCATCTGTAATAGAGGGCTGTTCAAAGGCCTCACCAGGGAGGCAAATGTGTCTGGAAATTCCTTTCACGGTGATTTATCTCACAGCAAACGAATTTCATTTCTAAATCTAACATGACCAGAGACCTTCCTGGAGTATAAAATCACCCCAAGAGGAATATTAGACCTCTGGCTGGGAAAGAGGGCATCGCTTGCTCTTGAGGTGAAATTTGTGAATTGGGCTACGAAGAATTAACTACGAAGCTGGAGGCCGACTTCTGTTGTTTAGTGCAGGTGTGTCCTTACCTATTTTCTCAAGCTTTTGCATTTTGTTGTCTTCTTTTTTAATCTGTATAAAGTTGAAGTCCCTGGGTGATGTAAACTGATAGCCATTGACCTTTGGCAATGCTTAGCAGACGTCCACTTTTCTGTCTCGCCATAGGGAGGCTGGAGGTCTGATAAATTGAACAGGGCTTTCCAACAGCCAGGCATTTAGTCAGAACTCAGAATGGAAGGAATGTTTTTATAAACTGCAAATATAAGAGCAATCCATGCAGAAGAACTGTATTTTAACTTCTGCAACCTATTCTTTGTTTCTAATTTGGTTCCCATTTTAGTTTGAAAATTTTAGCTTATGTATTTGACCAGATTAAGAAAATTGATAGATGTCAAATAATTATATTGATAATCTACATTAATATTATTGATATTAATTGAATCAGTTAATTTGTATAAAGATATCTTACTCTCTAAGGGGAAATAACTTAATATGTATCTCATGGAAGCCATGTTTTGATTTATTATTATTATTATTACTGTTATTTGGTTGTACTTGGGATAGAATTCAGGAATTTCACCCTGAGCTACACCTCCAACGTCTTTAAGTTTACATTTTTTTATTGTGAGGTAGAATCTCACGACATCTCTAAATCGCTCAGGCTTGTCTGGAACTTGGGGTTCTCCTCCCTGAGTTTCTCAGAATGCTGGGATTACAGGCACGGGGCACCATACCTGGCTTTACATCTTAGTTTTTGTGTTTTTGAGCTTTTTTTTTTAGCATGAATGAGACCTATAAAATCTTTTTTTTTGTATTTTAACAATACAATTCTGAGAACAATAGCAAAACCCAACAGATTTGTGATCTTTTAAAAATTTTTTTTAGGTTGATTTGGTTTAATTCATCACTCTTTTTTCTTTGTAAATGTCTTATTAGTATATGTTTGCTACTTGTCTTGGGGAGTTGGCACACATGCATATTGTATCTAAATCCTTTTTTACTTCCCCTTCTCTCCCCCTCCCCCTCTTTCCCCTTTTTCTATCTCTAGATTCCCTTACCATTTGCAAGAGGTCTACCCCCCTATTTTTCTCATTTTTTATTTTCCTATTTCAATGCACCATTTTTAAAAATCGAGTATTTACTATGTACTAGGCTGAACAAAGGAAAAATTTATATGCCTGCTCTAAAGAAAGCAAGGACCACAAGTGTATATGCTGTTACAATGCTGGGTGGTCAAAAGCTTATAGGAAGTATATAGAGTCCATCATATTTTGCTCCAAAGTCTGAGAATCATATGAACAATTTAAATGCATATTGCTATTTTGCATTGTATGCACTTGCATTTTTATTTCATTTTGTTAGTATCTGTTTGCAATAAATAATTATATTCATCTTGAGGAACTGGCACAAATGTATATTACTTCTGTTTTAGTTTCTTTTCTCTTTGGTGAGACAAAGTGTCAGAAAGGTTTATTGTATCTCACAGTTTGTGGAGGTTTCAGTTCACAGTTGGTTGGCTCCACAGCAGGGTGGCATGGCAGAGGGGCATCACAGAGGAAAAACAGTTCATGGTGGGCAGAAGGCAGCAAAACAGTGAAATAGTGAAGCAGCGGTGTGAAGGCCTCCTTTCTATCCCTTTCTGTCTATCCAGGCTACCTGCTGTTTGGGTGGCCCTTACCATTATCCACATCCAGGACTATGCCAGACAACTCAGTGGGCTAATTCTGTAATCACACACCCTTAATTACAGTATCAGATACCCAGATGCAGCCGTCTCTGAAAAACCCCATGTATGACCTCATGGGACACTGCGGGGACATCTAGACATAAGCCAAATCATTTTAAATCATTTTTACTTTCCCTTTCTCTTTTCATCCTCTGATTCCTTTGCATCCCCATGTCAGAGTTATTTGCATGTACAAATCAAGTTTCAAAAATCTTCTTTATAAATCAGCCCATTTTCAAAGACCTATCTGGATGTGGAGAAATGGCTTTACTCAAAAGTAGATAAGAGCTTCCATTGCAAAATTTAAGAGTAAGTTTATCTTCTTTTTATTGCTTTCTACTTTTTTTAGTTTTAGTTTTTCAAGAAGATATTATATTAACTAATTCATTTTAAAAGGTTTCAATAGCACACATACTCTTACTATGCTGTTTTAATTGGGAAAATGAAGTGGCCTTGATATTTGAAATTTACTGTTAAAGAGGAGATAGGAATATTTAGAACTTAGAGTGTATGTGTTTGCACGTGTGTAAGAGACAGAGACAGAGAGAGAGAGAGACAGAGAGAGAGAGGGAAATCTGGATTATTTTCTAAAGAGAGAGCACATTGTGCAGGTCCTGTGACAAGCTAAATGTGCTGTTAAAATGGAACTTGTGATTGGGCAGTGCTGGAGGCCACAGGGATGTGAATTACTAAAACTGACACATTCACTCTTTTTACCACTGGGGGTCACTGTAAAAACACTGCTTGAACAAGTTTAAACCTTTTTCAAATTTCTCCTTGTAGTTTGAATACAGAAATTTAAATTTTGCAGAAAAGAAATGCTATTTATTGGAAAAACTAAAAAAAAAAAAGTGGAAAGCAGTAAAAATATTCTCTCCCCATGAATTTAATTGGAAATTGGTAACTGAATGTTTATTTCCTCAAGAATGACCTTTATATAACATATGGATATGTTGCTTCACTATTAAAAGTGTTTAAATTAACTGTAGTATTCTAGAGTAATTATGGTCTCTTGTTTTTGTTATTTCAAAATTCAAATTTGAAGTACAGTCACTAGTTGCCTATGCAGTTAAATCTTACTCTTAGATTCTGATATAACTGTGAGTTTCTAACGTTTCCATTAGCACAGTATAAAAATATTGTATAAGCCCTCCTCAGAATATGTACTCAACTAGAGCTGTACAGTGATTTTGTGAGTGGTATGAATAAAATATGACCACTCGAAAAAACCAAACCAAAACAAAATATTTTTGAGTCTGTAGATTCTTAATTTTTCCTGGCTGACTTTTGGGGTCCTTTCTCTTCCCTTTCTCTTCCTTTCTCTTTCCCTTTCTTTATCCTCATGACAGCCAAGGGGAGGGAAGGGAGAGAAAGGGAGAGGAGGAAGGAGAAAGGACACTGCTGAGGGACTGTGCAGGCCAGAGCCCACCTGCACTAGGGGTCAGAATTGTTTGACCCCAGGAAATAGTCAGCCCTTGCATGGGAGGAGGTAAAGACTTGGATTGCTTGTGGGACGGGCATTCGCACTATCGGTTGGGTGAGAAAGAAAGTGGGCAACAGGTTTCAGGACACTGGCAAAATAGTTGTGAAGGGGGACTGTGAAGAAGGGAAGAAAGTGAAGCCAGAAAGGACTGAAAAGTTTTAGGGAAATGAGATGTTTTAGGGATGCAGCTCTATTGAAGCTGAAGAATAGCAATATATAGAGAACAAAGAAATTGGGAAATAATAACATGTGGTCAAAGAGTAGAATATATGAGTTTATGATTTACAGCTGGAACAGATGAACCCAGGTTATGAATATCCAGGATGTGATCGTGGGAGAAAATTGCTACAGGGTCTGTAGGTGAGAATCATTGAGTGGAAGGAGTGGAAGTAAACAGAGAACTGTGCACAGCACGCTCGTGTACATTGACGCTGCCTATACTGGGTGCAACTAAGTGTGGTAAGGAATACCCGGATGCTACGACAGTCAGAAAATTTTAAATGCGGATATGGTGGCTATGTGGACGTTTGATGGATGACAGCAATGAGCGGAAATAGAGGGTGTTATCACCAGATGATGTCCGGCTCCGAATATGTACTGGTAGAAGAATTTGGCTTGGAAAAGCACTAAGGAATCAGGCAACATTTAAATCTCTAGTCTTTTCTCTAACCCTGGTCTTCATGGATTCTGGGGGAAAGATGGTCTCCATATAAGAGGCATAAAGAAGAGAATCAGTTTAAATCGAAGACCAGTTGGTAAAAAATATTATTGAGACCAGAGCTTGGGTGTCTTGGAGTCATTTGGTGATAGTAAAGATGGTTCCAGATGGCATGGTGAAAAGAACTGGCAGATAGGTGAGAGGAGGAGCAGGCAGCGTTGAAGTGAAAGTCCAAGCTGTTCTGCTAAAATAGCAGAGAAACATTCCAAAGAAATTTTGTCTTAATAAGAACTCTCATTAATAAAATATAAACATGACATTTCAAAACAATGCAGTCTCATTGTTAATAGAGCAAACTCTGGAGTGTAACTGCCAGAGTTTAAAATTTGACCCTACTAAATTTTAGCTCAGTACATTTTGATCGGGTAATGAAGGACAAATTTCTGAATCTTTCTGGGCCTCAGTTCCCTTATTTATAAAATAGGGATAATAAAGCCTTCTTTATAGTGTTATTATTATGTTAAATAAATCGATGTCTACAAAGTACTTAGAATGAGTGACAGGTGCTTAATCAGTTGTATGAGAGCATTGCAAAAGATACTTCGTTCATTGGTTAAAATGTGGGCTAGTGACTCCTGGGCCTCATATGTATGAAGTTATTTTTCATTCAAGATTTTTTTGGATCAAGACTTTTTAAAAAAGCACCAATAACTGTGGCTGTTTCAGAAGGTGTATACTCGCTAAGCTACAATCTGAAGTTAATACTTTTAAAGGTCTGGCTTACTGTTTCTTAGGGCTGCCAGCACTATCACTGGCCTGAGCTCTTTGAACATCGATAGGTGGACCATCACCTGCATCAGCCATTATGATGTGCAAAGCCAGCCCTTCCAAGATTATATACCTATGCAATTGTGCGTGTTTCTGTATTTTATTCTTAAACATCATGATTTCAAAAAAAGTTATGATTTCTGAGAACAGTGTCAATAGAAGTGTGAAAAATGCAAATCCTGTTTCCTTTTAATTAGGTCCCAGTGGTGACTGACTTAATAGAAACTTGTGCTGTGGGAGAAATTCGTATTCTAGGAGGACAGGTGGCCAGGGGAGCTTGGATTTGGTTTGGGTGGAAGGGATGATGTTTAACAAGAGAGATCTACTGGTATTAACTAGTCCCAAGTTAACCAGCCTGAACAAGTGAAGACAGTTTCCATCACCTGTAAGCTTCCCTGGTGTTACTTCTGTCTTTCCTTACACTTAGACCTCACTGCAGGAAGACACTGAACTGTTTTCTGTCCTATATATTAGATTCAGATTTTTTAATGTTTTAAAGAAATGGAGTCATACATAAGCACTTTTTGTACCTGGCTTCTTTTGCTCAATATAACATTTTGAGGTCCATTTATATCACTGCATATGTCAAAAGTGCATTCTTTTACACTGGTGACTCATATTTCGTTGTGTGAATATGCTACACTTTGTCATTGCATTTACCTGTTGATGGATTGTACTGTTATCAGTTTTAACAAATGTATTCTGATGCATATCTTTATTATATATTGATAACATTTCTTCTTAGTTCACAGCCTACCTGCCCAGATTCACAGCCGTATCTTTTGAAGAAGTTTTAATTTTGATGTCCAATTTATAAATTTTCCTTATATAGTTTTTTTTATCTGAAGAAATCTTTGCCTAACCTCATTTTGGTTTTTTTTCCTATACTTTGATCTAGAAACTTTATAGGTTTGGCTTTAAATTTAGGACTATAGTTTTTTTTGTTTGTTATGGTGTGAATGATCAGAGTTCATTGTTTTCCATATAGACATATAATGGTTCCTATACCATTGACTTTGATTACATTGTCTTTTCTTCATTAAACTGCATGGATATTTTTGTTCAAAGCCAATTATATATCTATGTATGTGTATATATAAAAGTATGACTACTGGTAATTTTACCTAAATCTACATTTTAAAATTTTATTTTAAAGAGAACAACAACAACAAAACAATGATAGAGAATTTCAAAACAAGATAATAGGAGGTTAGCTATGGTTAATATATTGCATATTGTTATCTTCAAAGTAGTTGCTCAGATTACAAGATATAGGCATGAAAAACTGATCAAACTATGTAAGCACAAACTATTCTTTTCAATGAACTTTATTCTTTTTCTTTTCAATGAACAAACTATGTAAGCACAAACTATTCTTTTCAATAGCAATTAGTAGTATTATTATCTTAGCTATCTTGTGTGTGTATATATATATTTTTTCTTTTCCCTTCCTTCTTTTCTCCTTAAATCTGCAATTCTAAACTCAAAATCCTGTTATATTGGTTAATGTTACAATATTTATGCTAATACCACATCTAATTACTGTAGCTTTATACCTACCTGTGTGATTTCTTTCTTTTTTTTTTTTTTAATCAGTATCAGGGATTGAACTCACGACTGCCTGCTTGCAAGGCAGGCGCTTATGCCGCTGAGCTAAATCCCCAGCCCCAACCTGTGTGGTTTCTGAAACACTATGTGTGGGACTTTTCATTATTGTTTTGGTTGTCATAGATACTTTGTATATTTATTTTAATTTTTAAATTATCAGTTTCTATAAAAATCTTGGGTTGTTTGAAATTGCATTAAATTTATAGCTGGCACTGTCTAGGATGCTAGATTCTCTTCAGAGGAAGCTATTAAAATTTAAATTAATTAAAAGTGAAAGAACATTTGAAGATTAGTTCATCAGTTGCATCATATATCAAGTGTTGTGTTTCATAGGGTAAAAAGGTTCTGCATTGGAAGGCTGACGTGTGTGATATATCCCTGTAACTGCAGTAAATTTCATTGGAAAGCACTGCTGTAGACCAGTGAGGAGAGAATTGACATAGTAATATTAAATATTCAAATCAGTGAGAATAGCGTTTCTTTCCATTTGTTCAGGTTCTCTTTGGAGTGTTTATAGTTCTCAGTTTTCATGTCTTACATATATATACTTTAAATATATCTCTAATATTTTATGATTTGGATGAATTGTAAATATTATTGAAGAATAATTTTACTTTCAAATTGTTTGCTACTTATTTTTGTATATTAACCTCATATTATGTTACCTTTTTTTTGTTTGTTTTTTATTGAACTCATGACCTCATGTTTGCCAGGCAGGTGCTTCTGCTACTGAGCTAAATCCCCAGCTCTTATATTATGTTACCTTAATAAACTCACTTATTGGTTTTTGTAGCCTTTGTAAGTTCTCTGAAAGAGTCTCCATGTGTATTCATGATATTTGTATTTAAAAAGTTTTAGATTTTTCTTTGCAATCTTTGATTTATCCTTGCATTAGCTAGGATCTCCAGTATTAAGTTGGACCAAGAATGAGTGTAGATTATTTTATTGGTTATTGTTATGGTTTAGATCTAGCTAACCCCCAAGAGGCTCATGTGTTCAGAGATGAGGCATTTGGAAGGTGATTTGATCATGGGAGCGCTATAGCTGACTTGCTTTTGGGAGGTAGGGGGATAGTTGGAGGAGGAGGGTCGCTGGAGGTGTGATCTAGAAGAGTATATCTCCCTCCCAAGTGCTTCCCTTCTCTCTGCTTCATGCCTGCCATGGTGTGAGCAGCTTTCCTCCATCCAGGCCCTTCTACAAGGGAATTTCTGCTTTGGACACAGCTAACCACAGACTAAACTGTGAGTCAAAATAAACTCCTTCTCTAAGTTGTTGGAGCTAGATGTTGTGTCTCAGTGTTAAGTAAAGCGACCAACACATTGATTTTTTTTCCAAAGCATAGCCATTTGGGTTAATGGATTGTATCTATTACTTACTTGTTTTGTATTTCATTCACTTCCACCCTTTATTAGTTAAACTTCTGACGTTGGATTTAATTTGCTCTTCTGACTCTAGTTTCTTAAAATAGAAGCTTAGCTTTTAAACATTTTTTTAATATAGTAATAGTATCACCTTAAAGCTGTATACTTTCTTCTAAAACTTTAGTTGCATACTATCAATTTTGATTTAGTGATCTTTTACTTTATTCAGTTTATAATATGGGTGTTTCTTGGTCTACATGATTTATGTCCTAATAAATCCGTTGTCATTGGAAAATATCATAAAGATGCATTTAAAATACTTAACCTACCAAACATCACAGTTGTACACAATACATTGTAGAGTATTGTCTTTGGGATAACTTGGCTGACTAGAAGGTGTGGCTTGCTGCCATTGTTTGGCATGACAAGAGTGTATTGTACCACATACAGTATTGTTAGTTCAGGAAAACACCAAAATTCTAAGTGCTTCTATTGAATATGTGCTTTTGCACCATCATAAAGTAAAAACATCATAATTTAAATCATAGTAAGTTTAAGATGGTATTTAATAAATTTCTCATTAACTTCCCTTTTGATCCATGGAAAGGGATATGTTCTTTAAGTTTTTACAGATACAATTCTGATGTTAATTTCTGCATGATTTTATTTCTTTTAAATCTATCGAGATTTGTTTGATGGGAGGGTATATGGTTCATCTTGATGAATGACTAATATATATTTGGAAGGAAAATACATTCTACTATTATTAGGTGATGTCCTCTATAAATGGACTTTAGGGGAAAAACGTTGATATATTAAATCTTGTATTTTTCTTGATTTTTTTCTATTATTCTTTTATTAAGTAAGATAGAAATATTATCTCTCTCAAGAGATTTGTGAATTCTTTGATTTTTACTTTCAGTTCTATCAACTTTTTCTTAGGTGCTTTTTTTGTTAACCCAAATTTCAATGGCTGCCTTTTAATTGTAGTATTTAGACCATTTGCTTTCAATGACTTATCAATATCATTGTATTTAAGTCTGTTGTCTTGCTATTTGTCTTCTACATGTTATAAATGATACGTGGAGTGCCTGGTTATTATGTTTTGCCTTCAATAGCTGATTATCTTTCAAAGGTATTAAAAATGGGGAAGAAATATGGGTATAGAATTTCAGGTGATAATTTTTTGTTAGTACATTAAAGTTGTCTTTTAATGTACTGTTGCTTTCACATTTTCTGATGAAAAACCTAGTTATTGTTATATTTTTACCTCTCATTTATTGTTTTAAGTCTGCTTTTGTGACTTTTTTTTGTCATTGGTATGAGTTTAATTATAATGTGCCTTGGTGCTGCTGATACTATTTATGATTTAGATGTGTGAATTTATCATTTTCATCAAATATATTTTCCAGTTATTATTCTTTTTGTTTTCTTATTATGGTCTCTATAAGAGCATTCAATGCTCAACTGTTACAATTATTTTAATGTCATTTGTGAAGTTCATTGATTCTGGGCAGAAGTCCATTGAGAGATTTTTCTTTTAAATATCAGTAGTGGGCCAGATTTTCTTTCGGCTTTATATACCTAGTAGTACTTGCTGACATGTTTCATATTTTGAATTTTACTTTACTGAAAGGTGAATTTAAGTCAATTTTTAAACTTTTTTAAAAATTAGATGTTATTGTTACATTTTAGATATGCATAATGGTCACATTCATCATAGAGAATTTGTACCTGTGCATGACATAACTTGTTTTTATCCCCATGATCCTATCCTCCTTTCAACCCCTCTTCCCTGCCCATGTACAAAGTTTTGTTTCCACATTTTCCTTCTTTTCTCTCTCTTTTTTTACTTTTCCCTTCTTTCCTTTCCCCTTCCTCTCTTCCTTGTTTCCCTTCTCATTTGATCATTTTTCTCCTATTTTACAATACATTTTGGTTATTTACACTTTTGTTTTCTCACACCAGAGAAAAAATGTAGTAGTTTAAAAATGTGTTGTACATCATCTTCTGATCGGTTTGACTTTTTGACGCACGTTTTAAAGGCTTTTTATTTGTTTTCAGTGTGAGTCTGCAGTAGAGTTTACTGAGGCCTGAACCTTCTGTTGTTTCTGTAAGCACTCCACATTCAACAAAGGCTCTTCATTTTAGCCAGTAGGAATTTAAACGATTCCTATCCCTCTGGTGATCCCTGAATCTGAATGTTTTTTGGTGATACTACTTTGGGAGTTGTCTTTTGACTAACTATATTCTGTGTTATCCTATATATGCATATATTTAAACAAAAACTAAACAGGAGTTCTGCAAACATTTCTGGAACTCTTGTTTTATTTGGCTTCCTATAAACTGGTGTGATGTGCTGCAAATCTAGTGCCTCGGTCTCCTTAAGCTCTAATCTGTGTCACCTCAATTAAGCATTACTTATGTTATCTGCATGATGCTTCCTCTTTGCATTGCAGTCAGAAATTGCCTTTGTATTAGTCACTTTTCCATAATGGGAAAGAAATACCTGACATTCCCGACTTCAAGGAAGACAGGTTTATTTTGGTGCATGGTTTCAAAGGTTCAGTCTACAGTTAGCTGGCTTCAGGGCAAAAATGGCATGGTGGAAGGGCATGACAGCGGGAAAATTGTTCAACTCATGGTAGGAAGGAAGCAGAAAGTGACAAAAGGAGGAGCCAGGGGCAAGAATACACTTCCAGGTCATGTCCCCAGTGACCTACCTCCAACCAGGCCCCTTCTCTTACAGCATATTCATCTGTGAGTATAGCACCTCCATGATCAAATCACCCTCTAAAAACCTCATCTGTGAGCACATGAGACTTTTGGAAGTCATTTATATCTAACCCATGGAAGACTTCAAACAGAAAGTGGGTAATTACACAGATTATTTTGTTTCTCTTTTCTCATGTATCACAGTTCTGTGAAACCTGTTTTTAATGTCTGGAAACAATTGGTTCATATGGAAATATATATATATATATATATATATATATAGAGGGATAGGTTTTTGGTAGTTGACAGAAAATTCAGCTCTCTGAATTTTATTATTCTCTCATACTCCAAAGAAGAAATTACAAAAAACTTTTCCTGCCTGAAAATTCTGAGTGTACTTTTGCTGATTAGGGACTTTGTGGTTTTGTTTGTTGCTTGAGTCACAGGTGTTTTTTTTTTAAAAAATGAGTGAACTCAATTTTCTAGATTTTCTCTAAAATCTTGTATTTCTGCTAACAAAATGACAAAGTTCTTGTAGGAACTGATATCTTCCTGAAATACTTGGTTTTAAGCAGCAAGAAACTGTCAAGACAAATTAATATTCTGACTTTTTCCAATAGTTTCTTCTTTTAATGAGTGTTTATGTTACTTTACAAATTATCATGTGCATCAAGTTTACAAAGTAAGAAACATTCTAATTTGTATTACTTTTTACCTCACCATTT
>PVJX010044967.1:0-12943 GCA_004027295.1 Dolichotis patagonum | reverse complement strand
TTTATCTCTCTCTAGAATGTCCCTCAGTATTTTTTATAGGGTTGGTTTGGTGGTCATGAACTCCCCCAGTTCCTCTTTGTCATAGAAGCATCTTGTTTCCCCATTAATTTTGCGAGATAGTTTTGCAGGGTACATCAACCTGGGTTGGAGGTTATTTTCTTTCAGGACTTGGAATACTTCACCCCAAGCTCTTCTTGATTTGATGGTTTGTGTCAAGAAGTCTGTCTTGATTCTGATGAGTTTTCCTTTATAGGTGATCTGTTTCTTTTCTCTAACAGCTTTTAATATTCTGTTCTTGTGTTAAATTTCTGGGATCTTGATTATTATATGTCTGGGTATAGATCTATTTTGGTTATAGCTGGCTAGAGTTCTGTATGCCTCATTTATCTGAATATCATGTCCTTTTCCTATGCTTGAGAAGTTTTCTTTAATTATTTCTGTATATAGCCTTTGTATTTCATTTGTGTTTATCCCTGCTTCTGCAGTCATGTTTTTTATTCTTAAGTTACAGATCATCTTGTCATCTTCTAGCCTTTGTGTTTTTACTTACTGGTTCCTTGTTATTTTTAAGAGATCTTTCCTTTCATGACTGCAAGCTGCAAATCTGTCTTCAAGGTTTGATAGTTTATCTTTAGTTTCTTTCAAGCAGTCTTGCCAGCTTTCAATGGAGTTTTTAATTTCCTGGTAATCTCTTTGAATCTGTTTCATGTATTCTAAGTTTTTTTATATTCTTCATTGAAGGTTTCCCTCTTTTTTCTATGGTCCTCTATTCTTTGCAGGGTACATCAACCTGGGTTGGAGGTTATTTTCTTTCAGGACTCCATCTGTGTCTTCTTTAGAGGTGCTTAGCAATTCTTTTATTATGTTCCTCATATCTTCTTTTACCTGTAATAGTATTTCTGTGCTAAGTTCTTTTATAGCTTCATGGAGTTTCTTTATTTCAGTTGCTGTTGCTTCAAAAACTGCAGATGTGTGACTCCTGATCTCTTCTGTGTTTACATCTCCTGGACCAGTACTGTTTGTGTTGGAGGCCAAAGACTGCCTTTTGCTTCTTTCTCTTGTCATGTTCCTGGTTTCTTCCAGATAAGTGGGTAGTGGGGCCCCCGGCACTTCCTGTGTTGGTTATAATTACTCTGAAATGTGTTAACTAGGTATTTCTGCTGTTTGCTGCTTTCCCCAGTCTGTTGGTGGCTACTGAAGTGTAAGCAGGGGTGGGGCAGGCTGGTGCCTCCCTTCTGAGCTGGGTTAACCACAAGGAGTCCTCACCACATTGGTGTGCACTGGGCAGGCAGGGTTGGTTAGGGATAGCTTTAGGGAAACCTCAGCAGTGGCTATGGGACCACGTACAGGGGCAAGACTCAGTCCAAGCAATTTCCACCAGTCTGCTCTGAGCTAGGAGTGGCTGAATGGAACTGGCTGCAGTTCTGGCTCTGGGCTTATCCTGATGGACTCCGAAATGGTGCCCAGCCAATTGCCCACTCCTGTGGAAGGTCTGAGTCCCCCACACTCACCACCAGCCAGTGAAGTTCTCTGGTCTGCCACTCCCCTCCACCACTGCATCTCCCTGCTGAGGTCTTCA
This sequence comes from Dolichotis patagonum, assembly GCA_004027295.1. NCBI lineage: Eukaryota > Metazoa > Chordata > Mammalia > Rodentia > Caviidae > Dolichotis > Dolichotis patagonum. The sequence goes on along the minus strand of PVJX010044967.1, from coordinate 11,364 downwards.
GGGTTGCTAACCACCAGCTTCACTGTGCCCATGTGTCTCTGTGTTCTAACAGTGCTTCTGGCACAGTGGGACCAGCTCTGGTGAAAGTGCCACCAGCTACTGCCTTCTTCTGTTTAAGTTTTTCTTTTTTTTATTCTCTCTGTGGGCTTCTGTTCTCACTTTAGTTTCTTCCTGAGTTGAAGGGACCCACTTCTTTCCTTCTTGTCTTCTCCGGAATGCTATATTTCAGCATCTGGATTGTTTCTCTCAGAGAGGTTTTTTACTTCACTGCTTACTATTTTACCATATTCCCAGACTCCAAAAAGCATTATTTTCAATTTCTTCCTCCAATCTGTACTTTGAGTAGATTTTCCAAGAAGGATTTGTTTAAAAATCATATTTGCCACATACTTTATGCACCAATAAATCTATATTTGTAGCATGGTTAGCTAGAGATAATTTGTAGTTTATACTTAAATAATTCAGTGCAGGTTCTTAGTAAATTAAATGAGGTCAAGTAAAAGCCCCATGTCAGAACCCTTAGGTCATGGATTACCAGATTTTTCTGGTAACACACACTCATTCAACAAAATAGAGATGCAGCCTTGAGTGTGTACCCTTGACTACAAATAAGGTCTATTTATGGACGATGTAGACAGGCAGTTTAATTCCCAATGTCATCACTTCGACCACCCATTCATTCAGCACGTATTTACTGAGCACCAGCTCAGGACCAGACCACACTAACTCCTAGGGACTAGAAATAAGTGTCATTCCTCACTCATCTCATCCACCAGTGCAGATCAGATCTGTGTCTTTGGCTGTCATTTGGATTAGTAGCTACTGGCAGTAGATAAACAGAACTATCTTTTGTTGACATCTAAAGAGCTAAACCTGGGCTCATGTGAGACAGATTTTTCTGGTAACACACAGGTCTTTGGGACCCTTGGGTCTTCTGTGCCAATCTCCAGATCTGGAGTGCATCTGTGGCAGCAGAGCTTGCATTTGGCAAGGCACACTTTGGGAGATGCAGGCACATCAGCAGCGGAGGCATCACTGAGTGAGAACAGAGACTGGCACCTAGTTCTTCCTAGCTGCTTCTTCCTAGCTGGGTTTTCTGTCTTAAGCGTATTATGGCAAGAAGCAAGACTTGCCCCAGGTGATGAGGGCAGTAAAATGAACTCATGCAAGAAGATTTGCTGCTTCGTCATTTCAATCTGCAATTCTCCCAGGAGGCCCCTTGGACTAGGATGTTTGACTTTACCACCTTTCAAGTCATATCCTCACTTTAGTCTTAACCTCTCTGGAATGGGCAGAGCAATAGGGCAGGTGTGGACCAAGTGGACTTTAATGTGGGTGAGGTCTATGCACAGAGCTCAGTATTACTCACTTAAATGATGAGACACTGGACTTAGGGCTGGGAAAATTGGGAGGGGAAGTGGGAAGGAGGGAAAGTATGTAAAGACACTCATTCAACAAAATAGAGATGCAGCCTTGAGTGTGTACCCTTGACTACAAATAAGGTCTATTTATGGACGATGTAGACAGGCAGTTTAAGTCCCAATGTCATCACTTCGACCACCCATTCATTCAGCACGTATTTACTGAGCACCAGCTCAGGACCAGACCACACTAACTCCTAGGGACTAGAACAGATGAAAGTTCCTGAGAAGCACACACTCGGGCAAGGGGGACAGATGGAGCATGCATGTGTCAGTATCAGGCTGAAGTGAGACAGGCAGAAAGGGCTGTCATCAAGCTCACATCCGATGCCATGAAGGAACCTATTAAGTGAAGTCTAGAAAGGAGGAAAAGCAAGGACAAAGAAAAGATCTTGGCCTACGAGAAAGTCAAGTGATCTGAGTAACAAAAGAGAGCCAGCAGGTGAGACCTTTCCTGCTGAGACAGTTTTGTTGTGTTTTTAAATTGTGATAAAATAAATATAATTTATCATACTATTTTTCAGTGCCTTTAAGGACATTACCACCAACTGCTATCCATCTCCAGACTTTTGCATCATCCCAAACACAAACTGCACATTACACAATAACTCTCCATTTCCTCCTCCCTCAGGCCTGACAAGCACCATTCTACTTCCTGTCTCTATGAACCTGGCTACGCTGAAATCATGCATATTGTACTTGTGTGTCTGGTTCATTTCCCTTGGCATAGAATTTTCAAGCTTGACCCATGATACCGAATACCACCCCTTTTAAAGGCTAATATTCCATTGCATGCGTGCAGGTCCATTTATCCATTCATCCTCTTACAGGCATTCAGGTTGTTTCTACCTTTTGGTTACTGTGAGTGATGCTGCTATGAACATTTCTGCTGAGATGGTTCTGAGTGGTCAGCATCGGGTCTCATGTCCTCCCTGTGATGAATGTGTCTATGACTGAAGCATCTGTGACTTACGGTTTTTGTTTTTTTAAGTGATAAAGTGACTCACTTTATGTAGTAATTTTAGTGTTTTGGGGGGGTAGGTGGTTTGAGACAATGCCTCACTACTCCATACTGGCCTTGAACCCACTATGTAGCCCAGGCTGGTCTGAAACACCCAAGAATCCTCTTGCTGCAGTGTCCTGAGTACTGGGATTACAGGCGTGTGCCACAACACCCAGTTTATTTTACTTATTTTATTTGTTGACAGTGTAAATATGCATTTCTACATATTTACTGATTGTTACTATAAAGGCTATTTATAGAGGTCAAGGGTTGCATTTTGAAATCACTGTAATTTTTTATCGAGGTGTCTAACATAGACTATATTATGAAAATGAAGCATTTTTTAAAAATTGCATAGGTCAAAAAATGCCCAAGGATAACTTGAAAAACTTTCCTGTGAAGCACACTGCTCAGACCCAACTAGAATATTTCAGAATGAGTGGATGGCTCTTATTCTGATGGAACAGGGTGAAAGGAAAAAAAAGTAAAAAGAAAGCTCCTGGTCAGGTGGTATCTCTGTGTCTACAAAACTGTGACTGCAGTAAATGCCATCAGCCGTGCTCACCCAAGGTCACTGTTTGGGCAGAGATTGCCATAACCCCCTCTCTGCCCTCCTCCCGGAAGACAAGGCACAGAGACCACAGTGTCCACCTTGACCTTGCACGGATGGGTGGCTTTTTAGATTGTCCTTCAACAAATTCACTTAAGCGTATGTCTGCCATTTATCTGGTGAATGTGCTAATCTGTATAAAGAACCAAGGTGTTCACTCCCTGCCTCCCCAAAATTACATTTTGAAACCTCATTTTGATTCACTGGCTAACAGGTAATGCGGTCGGAGCTGCAGATCCTTTAGGGAAGAGTCCCCTCACTATTTTAAAATCATGCTTTAAATTTTTAAAACTCCTCAAAAATCCATCAGTGCCAAAACAGGCAGTAGTGCAGCGACTCGAAGTGTTTCCACTGTAAGTTTTTGTGCATGCTTACAAACGAATTAGAGTTTTCTAGATTCAAAGTCACTCTAGCCCTGGTATCCTTGGCAGTAGAGGACCGCACAAAGATCACCCTCACTTACTGTGAGGCAGTTATCTGTCACTGCCAAGGAGTTCCAGACAGGGACAAGCACGGTGAGGGACCTGCTGGGTGAGGCCACAGGGGCGGGGGCTCCCCGAGATGATGTCACTGCGCTGGTGATGTTCTCAGCCCTGCGTCCATCAAATCTGGTGTTCTGGATCAACACCTCCTCTGGAACTGGGGACTGGGGCAATAATTGTCCTATGGGCAGGTGTGGTGGAAAACACAGGGGAATAGTGGAGAATTGGAAGGGAAAGTGGAGCTCAGTCTGAATTATTCAGTTCTTTTTTTCCCCCATGTGGGTAGGACTGGGTTTTCCCTTTGCCTTTTCCCGTTACTGCTGCAGACGGCAACATTTATGGCTGCAACAGCTCTCAATATCTGACCCAAAGCATTGCTTTCCTGTGGCATTCTTCATTTTCATGGCTTCTCCTGACCACAGAGCTAAAATGATTGATGCTGCAGTCGTCTGGAGATTCCTTTCCTTGACCTAGATGCCATCGGAAGATCAGCCCTGAATTAATGGCTCCCTGTACTCTGTGAGATTTACAGCCTCTCTATATTGTATTTCTCTCCTATGAGCGAGGAGTCCTAAGGATTTCTATTCTTAGTGATTTTACTCCATGGTTTCAGCAATGTTCCTACTACATGGAAAATATGGTGGTGACTGGTCCCTTTATTGGCTCCCAGTGGAAGGCCAAGGTTGGCAGGATGACCATGAAAGCTAAGCAGACATCTCCACCCCAGTACTGTAGAAAAGATACTTTCTGCTACGTTTCATGAGCACATAGTCAACCTTCAAAACTCTGATCTTCCTCGTCAACCTCATCCTGCCTCTGTTATCCTGCCCCTCACCTGCAAACTGAAAGCCTTCATTCACGACATGAAGACAGACTCCTCAGGAAGGAAGCGCGCCAGGCATTGCTGGGTCTGGAGATGCTCTCCACCTGCCCCACTTCATTTTCAAGTCCTGCCCTCTCTCCGTTTGTGCTCCAGTCAAAGTCAACATTGTCCTTGTCCTCTACATGCACCATGCAGCCTGTCATCTGGCGGGGCCTTTGCACTTGCCTCCCTTTCTGCTTTGACTCAGTCCCTCAACCTTCTTCCTGTGTGGGAAGGATGTTCCTCACCATGGGAGCCCAGGGAGACAGTACTTCTCTTAATCTACAAAAGTGGAGAAGCCCCATTGCCCAATCTGCTGATTATCTGGGTAGCTAAGATGTGTGCAGGTAACCCAGGCTGGGCCCTTCAGCTACACTTGTCTGCGATGTCCATTTGGGAGGTTCTGGTACCAAGGAGCAGTGCACGGAGTGGGTGGGTGGTGGGTGTTTCTCTGCTGGCCATGGCCGGGGAGGGAAGAGCAGCAGCATGCAGCTGGGGCTGGGGTCAGTCCTGCATGCCATCCCACCAACCCGAACTGCACTTCTAAATCTTGCTCTCCAGCCTACCCTGAGGGCAAGCTTGTGGCCCCCTGATGTCTTCTTTGTACCCCTCTGTCCATGTAAAATGGCCAGAGATTGTTGCCGTCACTTCCAGTGAAGACCGTGGCTGATGTGGGGAGAGGACAGAAGGGGTAAGGGACATAAAGAGAATTAAGGTGTGTTATATACATGGACCACTTCCCACGGGGAATGCAATCATTATGCATTGCAAACATGGGCTAATAAAAATTTTTAAAAAATTTAGAACACTGTGACTGAGGATATATTTAGCCAGTTTCCACTGATCCTTCAAGAATCCTCTTAATGACTTAATACTCTTAAAGAAAATAGCACCCATTCCCACCTTCTGCCTCTCTCCTGGACTCCTGCAGAAACCTGATCACACTGAGTACACTGTCATGACCTGCCACTAATTCACCTCTCCTCCCTGCTAGAGGTGACATCACTGAGGACAGAGACTATCACAGTAAGAGTAGCAACAGTGCAACACTAGCAGTAATAAAAACAAACATTTATTAGCACCTACCACCTGCCACAGGCTACTTTGTTATTCTGCAGATGCAAAAAAAAATTTTTCTTTAATGAATAAATAAAGGGAGAAAAGAACAAGAAATCACCAAGAAGCAAGTCTTCCCTGTGAATCAGTGCCATGCATGGGCCACCAGGGGGACAGTCAGACCCCAGCCCCATCCAGCACACGGGCTGGGAAACAAGAAGAGCCACCCCCGCCCCAGGCTGTGAGGATAGGTATGGAGGTGAAATGCAATTTGCTTCTTGTGGTGTTTGGTGTTTCACTGACTTTGCAGGTCTAGAGCTGTTGGTCTGATCATATATTCAGAGGATAACAGTACACAGTGTGGCATCTATAGGGATCTCCTTCTGAAGGTAGTGGTCATTGTTAATTCCCTACTATCTTGTTTTGAAGTCCTGTATCATTTTCATTGTTTTGTTGGTTGGGTTTTATTTTATTTTGTTTTGTTATATCTGATGGCATGGGCAGCTATTTCAAAGATAGCAAGGTATATTATGGTAGCCATTTTGGATTTACTATCGTCTTGTTTTGAAGTCCTGTATTGCATTCATTGCTTTGTTTTTATTAGTTCTACTCTGTTCTGTTTTGTTTCATTTTTACTATGTCCAAAGATATCTGCAGCTATTTTGAAGACAAGAGGCATTATGGTAACCACTGTTTATTTTCTATTATTTTGAAGTCCTGTGTCACTGACACTGGTTGGTTTTGATTGGTTTTATTCTGTTCTATTTTGCTTGGTTTTATTATTTTTAAAATAAAGAAAATAAAAACAATGAGTAAATAAATATTTGCTGTGAGTTGTTCACGGAATATCTTTGAATCCTGTGGCTAACATGTGGGAAAGGTGCTACTATCTCATGTCATCAATTAATATTCCTTCTTTCTCTCTCTCTTCCCCCCTTTTTCCTTCTGAATCTGTCTCTTGTGTTTCACTCTTCTCCTTAATTGCTGTTATTTCATATCTAGAAAAATGGTTAGCAGTGGCCGCAGTGTTAGTTGCTGGTTTCAAAAGAAGCTTCTGAAAGTGTGAGATGGTTTTCAGAAGGAATGAAGTCCACGTGCTGGAGGCCTAGCAGCAGCCCAGACTCACTTCCATGGCTTGGGTGCAGGGCTGTGGCTCTGGAGAGAATCCTGGTGTCCAGGGCTGAGAAGCAGCCCCGGAAGCTGCTCCAGCCTCCCTGTTCAACCCCCCACTGGCTTTCTTCTCAGCAGGGTCCTTTTCCGAGACTCTTCTAAGCCCCACAAAGATTTTTCCAGGGCCGTGGCCAACCACCTCCCCCTGAGAAAAGGAGATCCAAGTTTCCTGCCTCCAGGCTGGGAGAATACAGAACTGAGGGCTGACCCTCCCTCCACCCCACAGCTGCCCTGTGCTTTATGCTACTGGAGAGCTGGAAGGTGAAGCAGGTCAGACAGAAACTGATCTTCAAAACAAAACACACAAGAAGGTGGGGACAGGGCGACAGAGAGCTTGCTCCAGTTGGGGACAGTTCTCTTTGGGTCTGACTTCCTGCTGGCTGTCCTCTAAATTGAGGGACACCTGGTTGGAGAAGGCTGGTTACTTGTTTTGGAAACAAGCAAAGTCCTCGAATCCTTTGAACAGCCAAAGGAACAGAACACTCCATTAAGATGTGTTCCTTTATATCCTCTGAACAGATCTGTGTTTACGAGGGAGACTGACCTTAGCTGGCAAAATGATGGTCACATGTAGATCACAATGATCCCCTCAGAACCCAGCCCTTGGTCTCTGGCATGGGCCTTAATGTCCACATAAAATGAAGGAGGTGGAGGAGAAATAGCTGAAAGCCATGATGTTTTAACAGTTTGCTCTGGTTAGCTATATTTTTTACTCAACTTTATCAGTTTCCCGTCTCTAAGTCAAACATTTCAGAAGAGTAGCTGTGGTGTGACTTTCATCAGAAGAACAACCCCGGTAACGAGTCTTTTTACCAACACAGGATGGCTTTTTGAATGTGTCCTGTGAGTGCATTTGGACTCGGTGCACTTTTTGCCGTCTGTTCTTATAATCCAAAGGGCAGTGGAGGCTTGGTGAACTGTGGGCTTGTTTTATGTTGATCAAGTGTGTGTTGTGAAATGAAATGAGTCTAGTTTTAAGTTTAGATTATTTTGTCCTCAATTATCAAGACCAGTTTACCTGTTTTACGTTCCAGAGTTTGAAATGTCTGTGTATTTCCTAAGATTTGCACTAATGATAATTAAACAAGCAAACATACATATTTATCTATATTTTTGAGATAGGGTCTCTCTGTGCAGTTCAGGCTGGCCTTGAGCTCATTTTGTGGCCCAAACTGGTCTCGAACTTGCGAGGATCTTCTTGCCTCAGCCTCCTAAGTGCTGGGATTACAGGCATGTGCCATCATGCCTGGCTGACATTTTTAAAGTCAAACCTTTTAAAATAAATGCTAAAGTTTAATAGTTCTTGGAGGTGACTTTTCTCTTTCTGTTTCTACCATACCATGGGATTACTAAATTCTAACACTTCGGCTAGGACTGGTGGTGTGTGCCTGTAATCCCATTCCGGAAGACTGAGGCAGAAGGATTGCAAGTTTGAGCCTCACCTGGGCGATTTAGCAACACCCTGTCTCAAATGAAAATAAGAAAAGGGCTGGGGATGTAGTTCAGTGCAAAGACCTTGAGGTCAATCCCCAGTACCATAAAAACAACACAAAACCAAGCCTAATACTTCTCATCATCTACACTTCTGTACTTCCACAGTTCTACAGTCCTGGTCAAGTCACGGTCAACTCTCCCTGAAACACTGAGAAAGCCTCCAGAAACATGTGTCTGCTCCCTCTCTTCAACCACTCCTCCCCCTCACCACAGCAAGCAGACATGAATCATAAAGTATAAATTCCACTGTGTCACTCTGATGAGAAACTCCCAGTCTTGCCCTTACACCCAGGTAAAAATCTGTTCCCCAGCACTGTCTTCTCCAGCCTGCCCACTGGGCTCCAAGTAAACTACAGTTTGCCTGGCGGCACTATCGGTCCTGCAGACTTCTCTCTGTCTCTTGAACTCACCAAGCGTGGCCCCCGGTGGTCCTTGCGCTTGCTTCTCCTTCCTTTGTTTCTCTTTGCCCGGAGGTTGGCCTGGCTGGCTCATCTCATTATCTGGGTCTCCACTCACACCACCTCTTCAGAGAGACCTTAACAAATCATCCTGGGTAGATCAACAAGCCCTTGAAATCAAATTATTTTAAGGGTTCTATTTATGCATTTATTGCCTGTCTGCCCTTAACACCCTACTTGTACCCCCACAACACTGGGATATAAGGTTATTGAGTGCAGGGACTCAGATTTCTTTCAGTCACTACAGTATCCCTTGTACCTGGAATAATGCCTCGCCTAATAAATATTTATTGACTGCCTGACAATGTAACAGATTTACTGACAACTCAGTGCAATTTATGTGATAAATGAATTAATGATGATGGAACCACATGAATGACTCTCAACTGCATTAATGCTGAGTAAAGAACATCAGACTCAGGACTGCATAGTGTAAATTCCACTTGCTTGGCCTTCTGGGAAAGAGCAGAATAAAAACCTCCACAGTGGTTGCTTGGGATAGGGCAGGGATGGTGGGGGTTGACCATAAAGGGACACAGGACAGGAAAGCTTTGGGGTGGTAGAGCAACTTGATAGCTTGTTTTTGATGGCGTTTTCATGACTATATGTTTGTTAAATGTGTAGGACTGGTTCACTAAACAGGATGAACTCCTCTATATGGATTATATACACCTTATAAAGCTAATTTGATTTAGTTACCTGACAAAGCTCTTCACTGACACTGGGATAAGCATCTAATGGTTTTTGGAAAGGTTCTTATACCAAAATTTTGGTGAACAGTCATCCTGTGCGCACATTCTCAGGGCAGAAACCGTGGGAGCTGCATGATGTGGTGGGAATGTATGGCTTGGGACTGGAAGTTTGGCTTCACCATTTACTGTGTGTCTCTGGATTTCCTAGTTGCAAGCAACTAAAACCTGCTCTGGCCAGCCTGCCTGCCAGTTGATTAGATCAACATGTGTAAAGGACACATGTCAGCCCCTTGCTGGGAGCAGGTACTTGGAGTTATGCTCCCAGTCACATGCAATGGAAAGGATGTGATTCCCCAAAGAAACCAGGATGCCCAAACCGACAAATGCCCAGTATGTTGAGCGACCTTATGGAACCTCTCTGAACCACAGGGTTCTCAGATCTAATACAGATCTCTTAGAGTTACAGGAATTTAGCAAGACATCTATGGAGAGCACCTGTAACATAAATGTTGCTTTATAAATGCTATTTCCCTTTTCCTCTTCCTTTTGGGCTGTAGATCTGAAACTTGTACCCCCTAAGAATTCCTAAACTCAGTTAAAAGTTTAGTAATTTACCTGTTTCCCCAAGCTAGGCACAAAGGCATGAATGTTAGTCATTTTCTCTGTTGTTTTCACCTCCCAAACACATCATATCTCTTTCCCCTGGACAATTACATAACCTACACTGGTCACCTGCCTCTCCACTCCATCCCTTGCCTCGAGGCAGAGCACGAGATCTCGGGTCAAACCTTCTGTGTTCAAATCTCAGCTTTGCTTCTTAATAGCAGTACAGCCCAGGAAGGTTATGTAATCTCTGTGTGCATATTTCCTCTTGTGTAAATTAGGGGTGATGCTAGGTCTGGCCTCAGAGAGTTATCACAGGGATTAAATGACTTGCAGTATGTGAACACTTTAGAACTGTGCTGCAGTCATATTGAGTGTTAGCTGTGTGTTTGTTACACAAACCCATCTCCTTGTCTTTCCACAGTTGCTTTTCTAAAATTTCATCCTGAGCCTTCTTCACAGAGAAGTAAGCCTTCCTGCCATGCCCTTCTCACTCCTGTTGCCTTTTTCTGTGATCGCTTGCCTGGCCTGAGTTGGCACTGTGTCCTATCCTGTGTGCCTTGTGCTAAACTCTTTCATTGTTGGTGTGCATACCAGCTGCCCCTGGGGATGCTTCCTACCATAATCAGTTCGTGTTGAGTTAGGAGAAGCAGAAGCCAGCCCTGCTCTCACATGCATACCAGCCACCACTGGACATGCTTTCCACCAGTAGCCAGTGTGGGCCAGGGGAAGCAGCAGTTATCCTCATCCTCATGCCCACACCAGCTGCCATCAGGGAGCTTTTGCAGGTAGCCAACTTGTGCTGTGAAAAGGAGCAGCCAGCCCCACACCAGTAAGCCTACTGGCCACCATCCAATACCCATAGCCAGCAATGGCTGGGAGAACCAGTCATGCCTTGGAGAAATCAGAGCCAACACTGGAGGTGCCTGTGACCCCACAACTCACTTGCCTGGAAGAACCCAGGAAAATGTCAAGACAAAAAAGCAAAAGACAGTCTCTGGCCTCCAATCCATACAGAGCAAGTCCAGGAGATGTAAATATGGAAGAGATTGGAAGTGACACACCTGAGGTTTCTGAAGTGATGGCAACTGAAGTAAAGAAACAACTTCATGAGGCTATAAAAGAAATCAGATCAGAAATACTATCTCAGGTAAAAGAAGAAATTAAAAACATAATAAAAGAGTTGCTGAGTGTACCTAAAGAAGACATAAATACAAAAATGGGGAAGCATAGGAAAATGAGGAAAACCTTGAATGAACAATATCAGAACGATTTAGAATGCATGACATACTCAGACAAAGGACTTCTGTCTAGACTTATAAAGAATTAAAAAAAATCAGACCCTCGAAATTCAAAGACCCAATCCAAAAATGGGCATCTGAAATGAATACACAGTTCTCAGATGAAGAAATATGAATGGCAAATAAATACATGAAAAAATGTTCATCATCTTTAGTCATGAGAGAAATGCAAATTAAAACCACACTGAGATTCCATCTCACTCCAGAAAGAA
>PVJX010044966.1:0-12950 GCA_004027295.1 Dolichotis patagonum | reverse complement strand
AAATACTGTTGAGGCTGATCCCGGTGATGAAGGCAGTTGTGGGAAGGAAGCCTTAAATGCCTGGAATGGAGAGTTCAAGCCAATAGAAGAAGAGACTCAAATCTATTGGGGCTCAGTACATCTCTCTCAAATGCCAGAAGTTCTTGGACACCTCACTTCCTAACTTGTTTTGCTGGATTCTTAAATCTGTTTAAACTATTGTATTGCTTAACCCATCACCCAGCCACCGAAAAACAAGTCCTGCCTAGTTAGCTCAAGGAAACAACAGCACACCAGTCACACACCCTACTATACTCTGCCTAATACCAATAGTAACTGTGATTTTGTTGTTGGTCAGCAGAACTTAATTAACTAATTTATAAACCAAGGAAAAATTATAACCAAGGAAAAATTATATATGCAAATCTTTATAACCGAAATACATACTTCCCTTAATCATATAGGCAAGCAACTTACTTGCATTAAATACAGCCTTAAAAAGTTACTAGTGCTTGCCTCAAGGTTAATATAACATTAGGACATTATTGCTTGAGAGAAAAAACGAGGGAAACAGCATGCAGAACACTCAACATATTGTCCTAGCAAAGAGTTGGATGAACTGTGAGAGATTTTAGCAGTGTACTCATTTTTCTCCTTAACATGAACCATAAGAATGACACATATTTCCTCTTATTCTTCCCTTCTTATTCCTAAACAGAGATCTTAGAGATTCTGCCAGTGATGCATCTAGATTATCACTGAAAATTTTAGTATGAGTGTTGATTAAAATGCCAATTCTACAAACCACATACAGACTTTTAGAGGAAAAACGTCAGGTTTCTTAGCCATAGTTACTTTATGAGTGTTCTGTGTAATTCTAGGAAAGAACACAAAACCACATATCCAAATTCATGTTTTCAATCTCAAAGAAAATAGTGGGAAAATGAGAACCTTTTTTGTTAGTTTTCCAAGCTGCTTTTTAGGCAAAAAAGAAAAAAAAATATATGTATATATTCTATTATTAAGTATACATACAACCTATATGCAGAGGCTCTGATCAATTGAAATTAAAATATTATATAAATATATATATATATATAGCCCTTTTTGCAGATTCTATGGCACAATTCTTCAAGAAGATATGGCCAGCAAGCTCATAAATTTGCCACTAACAACAACTAACTATAATTCAAAACACCTGGAATCTTTATTTTTAAATAAATGAATTGAAAAGCCCTATAGATTTGGCAGTTTTTGTAATTTTTGCATGCTAGACAGACACTGTCAATGCTCTCAGTTCAATGAGACAAATCAAAGGCTTAATTCATTCAACTGAGAAGCACTCTGCACATAGATTACTATATTTTTTTGAGACAGGGTCTCCTATGCAGTTCAGGCTGGTCTTGAGATCACTTTGTAGCCCAGGCTGGTCTGGAATTTGCAGTGATCCTCCTGCCTCATCATCCTCAGTGCTGGGATTACAGGTGTGTATCACCACACCCAGCTTAGATTACTATTTTACATTTTATAACATACACTCCCACAAACACCACGTGTATAAGAAACCATCATCAGAGCTGTAGATAAAAGGAAAGAAAGTTTCAAGGCAAATTTTCACCACCCCTAGTTACAGCAGTGTTCATTTTGTGTCAAGCTGTAACTCTGGATTTATACACTATTTTGTACATGTGCTTATATTTTAATAGAAAAGTTTAAAAACTCAGGATCCTTTGGATAAAGTAGTAGCATCATTAAACATTTTGCTACACAAGTGCTTAAATGGCATAAGCTTCCAGTCATTTAGAAAAAGCTCACTGGTTGAAATGGAAATGTAGCTGCTTATGGACTACTGGCACGTGAAAATTAAGAAATGACCCTTAAACTAAATACATAAGGGAGAAAGCATTCACTGAGCAAAGCATATACAGATTGGACCATTTAACCTGAAATAGGCTAAGTCAGCAATTTCCAAAGCTTTGGGAAACTATAATACTCTCTCACTTTAAAGCTTCCCCTAAGAGCTAACGGGAAAAACCACTGCAGAGCGCCTGTTTGTGTACGTGTGTCTGTGTGTGGGAGAGAACACATAGTTCATATCCTTTGAGATCGCAGACTACTTGGAAAGGCATGGGATGGGCGGGATTAACAGAGATTTATACTCAAGTTCTGACCATTATGGTATTAAGTGAACTCCAGAACAACAGGAATTCAAGGGAGAAGTCCATTCAGTCCAGCTTTGTATAGTTGCAGGATGAAACGCACTTGGCCCTTCCAGGCTGGGTAGGTGACAAGACTGAAAAAGAACGCATTCCAGGCAGGGCAGGAAAAGTCTCAGTGAAGGCCAAGGCAGTGTGAATTGGCTGGAGGCAGAGCAATGCTACTCACAGTGTGCTCAAGGGCTGGCACCAGTCCCCAAATTCCTTATTTCTGGAATTATTGATACAAGTACAGAAACTAATAAGCATTTAGAAATTTTCATAACTGATCTGACAGTGATTTTATATCTTATAAATCTAATAATAAAAGTAAAGCTTATATTTAATATGGTTTTATAAGTTATTCTAATGATTTTACTGTGTTTTGCAAAAGTATCAATCAATCTATGGTGCTTTAAAAGTTAAAAAATAAAACCAATGGGCCTTTCAACACAGTTCCCTTAAGAAGCACTGGTCAGTGATGATACATCTGCTTGAAAGGTTTGGGGTATATGCTGGAGTGATGGGAGAACTAAGGATGAATAAATGGGGTGAGGCAAGTTGATCAAGGCTTTGAAATTCAAGCACATAGAGTAATTTCTACTTGAGATAATAAGCACTGGAAAGTCACCCTAGGTTCATGAATAAGGAACTGACACAAAGAAAGAAGTTATTTCATAGGAGAGTTTAGCAGTGGTTTGTTGAGTTTGATTGAAAAATCTGTCAAAACATGAAAGTAATTTGGAAATACGATGAGGAGTTTGAACGTGAAACACCCAGGCTGTCACAGTTACTTTTCTCATTGTTGAGATAAAATATTCAACACTCAAAGTTAAAGGCTCATATTTGGCTCATGGTTTATAGAGGTTTCAGTCTAAAGTCAACTAGCTCCAAGGCAGACTAGCATGGCAGAGGGGCATCACAGAGGAGAAATGGTTCATGGAGGGCAGGAGGCAAGAAAGTAGCAGCAGCAAACAATAATCCTGCCTCAGACTCCTGAGTGCTGGAATTATAGGTGTGTGCCACCATGCCCAGCCTGTTCCTTATATTCTATTCAAACTAAGGTGGATAGTACTCATATTCAGAGTAGAGCAACCTTAATCCTACCCAGAACTATTCCAAACCAATCAGTGGACTAATTTAGTAATCATACACCCTTGTTCCCAACATCATGCATTCAATTCCAGCATCACACAGTATAGATCCAGCCACCTCTGAAAAGTGCCACCTATGACTGCATAAGGTTTTGGGGGGACTTCTGGACACAAGTCAAAACACTAGCCCATGGTGGTAGATGACAGCATTGGAAAATAAGGGACAAAGTTGCTGTTTGCAAGTGACAAAGAAAAAAAAACAGCAAGGTTTATTCCTGATACAAGACCCTTTGCCATACTTGTATCTGTCAAGGGGTGCTTCTTATGGCTGAAATAAACAATATTTAACAGGACCTTGCTTCTCTAAAGGAAAAGCCATGCCAGGCACAGTGGCACATGCCTATTATCCCAGCTACTCGAAGGCTGGGTCAGAAGGATTATGAATCCAAGGCCAACCTGGGCAATTTAGCAAAGCCTTGTCTCCAAATAATAAACAAACAGGGCTTGGAATATAACTCAGTGGAATTCTTACCTCACATGTGTGAGATTGGCCTCTTAATCAAAAAAAGATCTGAAGAAAGCAGAAAAAAACCTAAGCAGTGAATTGGATGATTTCAAAATAACTTTGTAGTCAGGTATGGTTGCACATACTTATAACCCTGGTACTCTGAGAGGCTAAGGCAAGACAATCACAAGTTTGAAGGCTGCCTGAGCAATGAAACAAGACCCTCTTTCAATTTTTTTCATTACTAAGAATTGAACCCAGGGCCTTCACACTAAACTAAATCCTTAAGCTTGGCCTTTTGTTTGTTTATTTGTTTTGGTTTTGTTTTGTTTTGTTTTGTTTTTGAGACGGTCTTGCTGAGTCACTGTGTTGCCCAGGCTGGACTCAAATTTGCTAACCTCCTGCCTCAGATTCCCAGAGTGCTAGGATAATAGGCACGTGCTTCCATGCTTAAAAAGTGGTGGAGATGTAGCTTAGTGTTCCCTGGATTGAATCCCTAATACCTCCCCAACCCCAAGTAAAGAAAAAGCTTAGTCTTGACAGAGGAAAACCTGTAAATACAAACTCTTAAGGAATATAGGGGATTCAAAACACTAACTTACTTAGAAAATAGAGGTTATTTTCTGGGAGGTAGGATGGGGTAAGTGATATAACTACAGGAAGAAGAAAAAATTTAGAAAAGTAACACTTTAATACTAAAACTCACAAAATTGATATAATCTGACTATATAGTTTCTATCCTAAATTTCACAGTGAATGTGTGTAAAAATGGTCACTGCCCTACTTCCCTAGGTCTCCCTCTCACAGAACCTAGCAAAATTTGTATGTTATTTGAGAATGCCTTTGAGACACCATCATATAAAGTTTACAATTATAACACCAGTGATCTGTGAACATTCAGTTTGTGATACATAAGTATTTCTAAGGGCATTCTTTATTAAGGGCAGTAATTTTTCTCCCTTGACATTCCTGTTGGGCATTCATTCTTAAGTATTTAATAGGCAGTATTTAAAAGACTGCTTCTACACAAGTGCATTGCTGTCAGTAATTCTCCAAAAGAATACATAGATAAACTCTCCCAAAATCTAGCTAAAAGAAAATCTTACCAGATAATACACCACCCATTTCTATGACAACTACTTTGTCTATCCCCATAGCTGCTGGCATGGAAAGGAAGAAAGCATATAAAGGTAAGGGAACTACTAGGCTTAGGAAAAAAGTGGAGCAAAAACTGGCCATGGTGGCACATGCCTGTAATCCCAGCACTCTGGAGGCAGGTGTGAGAGGATCACTGTGAGTTAAAGGCCAGCCTGGGGGTACATAGTGAATTCAAGGCCAGTCTACATAGTGAAAACATGTATCAAAAAAGTGGGGCTAATTACAAGACAAAAGAATTAAAATCTATTACATCTCCACTCCAATAATAGCATCTATCAAATACAACTAGAAGGAAAGACAACTCTTTTTATCACCATAATGATCACCAAACACACACACACACATGCACCCACACATGTACACACTTGAGAATTACCTTAACTAGGCACATATATATTGTGAGAATTAAGTATGGCAAAGAAGCCTCCATTTCTACCTTGACAGTTAATATGATAACAGCATGACTCCCAAAAAGCTTGCCATCTAAAGTTAACCATAGTTCCTCAAGACAAGAGGTTAGAGATAGATGATTTGTATAAAAAGAATGAATTAAACAAAGCACAAATGATTGTGAAGAACCATATTCACTCACTATGTTAAGAAAAAGATAAAGACAAAAACAAATAACCAGGAGAGTAGATGGATAATGAAGACATTCAAGAAACTATCTATGCTATAACATATACTAACTTTTCTGATCTAGTGCTCCCAGTTCAGATAATAGGTCTCCTCAAAAACTCCTCTCCTCTCCCATCCCAAAATATACTTCATACAAAAGATATTTCTCACAATTTTACTCATTTTAAAAATTCCTGACATGTGATGAAATCAGTTCAGGAAGATAGGCCATTTATTTCCATCACTCATTGATCATTTATTGTGAGGGATACACATATGAACAAACGTGGTCTCTGCACCAAAGTGTATATTCATTATAAGCAGTTTTTTCAATGGAATACTACTCAGCCATAAAAATGATGATCTTGCGGCCTTTATAGGTAAATGGAGCAAACTTGAAAATATCCTCAATAGTGAAATACACAGGACTCACATGAATAAGTATCACATTATTTCTCTAGTGTAAAAAATAACAAAAACTGACCCAAGACTGGGATCCAAACAGTATGATAGATATTGTGAAAGTGAAAGGGAAGGAAAGTGCTCTAAAGAGTATAATGAAATGTATAGTGTGTAAGATAGTTGACCATATTACTGAATTTCTATTGGAACATTGAACAGAAGGGTTTGCACTGTCAATGTTTGAGTGTCTAGCCACTATTTATGCTTTGATTTTGTAACTCTGGCGACTATTTTTTGAGGCAACAATGAGTAATGTATCAACTAGTGATTCTACAATGAGAATTTTTTTTCCTTTGAATGCCTTGAATTCAGTATTGTTCTACCTTTTTCTGCTTTTCTATTCTCTTTAATTTTTTTTATTTCTTTGAAAAAAGAAAAAGAAAAGAAAATATGCCATATAACAACCATTGTTAAATGTCTTTCATTCTGTTTTGAAAACCTATATTGACATTGTTTTGAGTTTGTTGTGGTTGTTTATGCTTTTTGCTTTTTATTCTTTTCTGACTTTTCCCTTTTTTAAATAAAATTTTAAAAAGCAGTTTTCTGTATAACAATTAATTATACTTTAATAAAGCTCAGGGGGAAACATGGCAGTCTCTGATCTTAAGTAACTTACATAAATGTTATGTAATTTAGTCATTAAAATAAGTATTTCTATCACACACTGATGCATGGAAATGAATATTTAAAAAAAAGAATTGAAAAAGTCCAATAACAACAAAAACTGCACACTCAGTTATAAAAAGCAATGTGAAAAAATTTTGTCTATATACATGTAAGCAGAAACAAAGGGGAGAAGAATTTGTAGGAAATTAACAATAATATGCATAGTTGGTATTTTAAACATGTAGAATAGTTTTCTGTATATATATCCACTGCACTTGCACTGCAACTTTTAGAGTGTTTTCCAAGAGCAAACTTGGCATTATTTGGGTGTTTTTATATGAGAGCTGTACTTCTTGGAGGTGACCAACCTTTATGTACAAATCACTCAGTGTATTCCTATTTTCCCCTCTTGTCTATTTCTTTGAATTGTCAATAACATAAAGCTGAAATATCCCTATAAATTACTTGCTGCATTTATTGAAAGAGAGGTTTCATGTTCCCTCTATCTGATTTTCAAACCAAGTAAATGGGACATGTTCTATTTCTTTACATTGTAAAACTTGGTTTTTCCCCCTGGTGACCCTTAATTGAATTATTTTATCATGTCAGCAGCTTCTGATGGAATATTTTAAAAATCCTCCCACCCTGTTTTATATGATGCTATTTTTTGAAACACAAAAAAAGAAACCCTGAAAGCAGACATTACAACACCCTCATCAGGGGCAAGACATCCTCTACATTCATGCTACTTTTGGCACCTCAAGTCATTTAAAGGGACTCTATAATGTTCTAAAACTTCCGAGTACTTTTATTAATGCCACCTTCATGAAAAACAATGTTTTGTCTCTGTTGCTGCTCAGAAAAACATCCAAAATTAATAAGACAAAACAGAGGAAGAAATGAGCACGAGTAAAAATGGGAGTCAAGCAAAAAGAGGAACTGCTTTTCCAACCAGATCCTTTCCATACACAATTCATGGCTCTAGTTGGAAGCATTACAAAGAAATAACTCCAAGACAAAGTACACTGGACCCAAGTACTTCATTCAACTAATTTCCTTAATGATGCCATTGAATGTAGTGAATTGATTCTTGTAAACAGTTATTATATCGGCTTCAGTTTCACATTTAATTTAAGCACAATTAATTTTAGCCCAAATATTTTCTTCTCCATATCCTTTTACTATTCTCTCCAAAGTTCAACAGCTGCTATTTCTCAGGCTGTTAGTTAAGAGAAAGAAATGAATTTTGTAATATTTGAATTTAAGCCCTGATTCTTGAAAAACTTGACTTCTGCAGTTTAAAATTTCATTCAATACGTAAGTAAATAAATAGACCAAAAATCTGCTAAGACTAAGAAGCTAATTCTGAGGCAGGGGAAAATAAAATAGAATACCCAGGGTATCTTCTGATGAAAATTCAAGATACAGTTTTTGGTTTGTTCATTTGATCATTAGTTTTTATTTAGGATGTAGTATAAAGATTTATTTTCCAAATTAAATTTTTTTTAAAAAGCAATGTGGATGAGACTCAGAGACAAAGCATAAAAAAATACCATGATATCAGAAATTAATATTCAAGCAACTTCAGGTATGTGAGGAAATAGATGGTGGAAAAAGAATTCACACAATATCTATGGATTATAGTGTGAGAAATGAAGGTTCATCTGGGAAAGGAAATTTTAATAAATGATACAGAGCAAATGACTAAAATTAATTCCAGATGAGTCAAGAATTCAAACTTTTTAATTATTAAAAACTATAAGAAAATAGAATGCTGTATTTATATTCAATGTGTGAGAAAATTTTATTAATAGCAGGTCAAAAGAATGGCTACCCATGCATGATAAATATGACTAAATAAAAATAAAGTAATTAGTCAGGCACAGCATTACATATCTCTAGTCCCAGCTACTCAGAAGGCTGAGGCAAGAGTATCATTTGGTACTCCTTCAGCCCAAGAGCTGCAAGGCCACGATGGGCAACATAGCAAGATTCCTATCTCAGAACTACAACTTTAAAAGGTATACTTTAATATTTTAAAAAATGAATTTAAAAATAAAATATTTGCAAAATCACAAGTGTAAAAGGAAAACAATATGGATAAAACTAGCCATGGTGTGGATAGAAAAATAACTTAACAGAGAAAATAATAAAATCCTGATACAACCTTATAGTTGTACTAGTTTTCTCTGGTTATGTGGCTAAAAGAGACTTAAATGTTACTTTAAAAAATTCTAAGGTATTTTAAAGGATTTTGTTTTGCCTATATTGTAAACAAAAACAAAGCTTTCAACAGGGTTTGAAGAGATTTTTTTTGTTTAGGTATTCCTAAAACTACTTTTAAATTTTAAACATTATTTTAACATTGTAATGTAAAACTATGAGAGAAATATGCAAACATATAATTACAGTGGTGCCTCCATTCACAAATACTTTTGTTTACAAACAGTTTGGTTCACAAACAGAAGCAATTGGAAAAAGTTTGCTTTTGTTTGTAAAATCTGCATTGGGTGGCAAACATGACCATAGCCATCTTTACCACACAAACACAAATGTGGCCATCTTTTCCAAAGTCATAGAACAAATTAAGTTCATGAACCAAGTACCACTGTAATTCAGCATTCTAACATGAATTATGTGTATCTTTAAACCTAAATCAATATAGTGCTAGACTTTTAATGTGACTAATCAGTATATATAAAAAGTAAAATGGCTTCAATATGGAGTGCGTACTTTGTGGGGAAGATATTGGCTTCTTTTAAGCTATTTCAGTAAGGTATTTGCTTGTTTCCCCATCCTTTACAAAATTAGCCCCCTTACCTGCATTTCAATTATTTTCTTCCTCACCTTTGTGGTGCCTGTGCTTCAACTGTCCCCCAGTCAACCTCCATAACCAACTGATGTATTCTAATGCTCTAGCAATCCACTACCCCTCCACACACATTCATTCTGCTCATGCCTTGATCATCCATACAGACTTAAAAAGTGTCTACCCTTTTGAGTTTATAGGCAAAACCTACCTTTTCAACATATACTCATTAAACAGAGAACATGTAGATTACATAGGAGTTAAAATCATTATGTAAGAATTTTCAAAGGAGATTTCAAGACTGGTGAGTAGAGTTTACAAGCAAAGACAATCAGTGCAGGCGAAGTTATTTAAAAAAATCAAGACTGGCCCTGGCTTCAATCCTCAGCAGTAAAATTAATTAATTAATTAATTAAGAGTAAGAAAAGAAAATTACCTTCACATTTAAAGATCAGGGCTAGGGGTCTAGCTTAGTGGTACAGCACTTGCCTAACATGCATGAGGCCCTGGGTTCCATTCCTTGCACCTCAAAAAAAAGATAAAAAGCAACCATTATGTATTTATTTCTTTTTTTTAATTGGTATCAGGGATCGAACTCATGCCCGTACGCTTGCAAGGCAGGTGCTTATGCTGCTGAGATAAATCCCCAGCATCCATTATGTAGTTCAAGGTGTTTTCACCTGGTTAGGGCCCAAGAAATTTGTAGGCATATTTTACTTGTCTTAGGTGTGTTTTAATCTAGCACTTTTATTTTACAGACAAAGACATTGAGGCCCAGGGTTTCTTAGCAATGGCTAGTATCAACAGTGCATACTCTGCACCAAAAAGTGCTTTGCATATGTGCATACATCCTTTCTTATAAGCCTCATTCAAGAGAAACTGACTCAAAACAGTTAAGTACTCTCCCATATGTAATATAGGACAAGTTATGTAATTCGTGGGGCCCAGTGCAAAATGAAACTGTGAGAACCCTTGTTGCCAAATTATTATGAATTCTAACATAGTGACAGCAGAGTATTATACCAAGTTCAAGACCCTTCTGAGTGCCCAGTCCCATGGGGCTGCACAGCTGGCATGCACAAGAAGTCAACACTTCAGTAGGTAAAAGTTGTAGAGCTAGAGGTTAACCCACTACCCTCAGATCTCAAGGTCCTTATGACTATGCTCACTATGTAATTCTGTCTTGTAAGGAATTTGAGGGATTGGCTTACTCAAGGACACACCATGGGTTTGAAACAGAGATAAAATCTGAATGCAGGCAGGCTGCCTCCAATTGCCCATGGCCACAAAAGAGGATTTGCACCCTGTCCCTCTTGCAGGTGATTGAGATCAGCTAGTTAAGGGCAACTGGAGAGAAGCAGCTGTCACCATCACAGCTGAATCAACCTGTTTGCTGCTGGCTGGCCCCGTCCTGCCCACCACTTGCTCTACAACTCTAAATTCCTCTAGGTATAGACTGTGCTTCTGGGAATAAAAAGAAAAGGTGCTAGAAGACAGAAGAAAGGTGAGTGTTTCTTTTTTCTTCTTTCTTCCTCCTTCTTCCCCACTCCTCCTCCCCTTCATCACCCTCCTCCTCCTCCTCCTCCTTCTCTTGTGTCTCCATTAGAGCCTCTACTGGGATGGGAAGTGTCTGAAAGCAGATATTTTGAAAAAGTCTCCATGTTGTCCTGATGTATAACCACTGATTGTACAACCACTGATTTAGTCTAATAAAGAGACCAAAGAGGCTCAGATACCTCCAGGAATCTGATTATATATGACAAACATGTCACCATGAAAAATACACAAGACTTTGAAAAAAAACAGCATGGGTTGGAATCTTAGCACTGACATTTTCAGACTCTGGCCACGCTATTTCACTCCATTGAGCCTCAATTTCCCCATCTATAAAGTGGGGTTATATCATCAATATCTGGATTGTAAAGTGGGCTTAGATTCATTACACTGTGTTTGCATATATTCATGAAGTTTTAAAAAGACAGTAAAGACTTTTTCTAAGTCCTCTATGCACAATAAACCTGAGCAAGGGCAGAGAGGAGAGGACAAGGAGGAGAAAAAGAAGTAAAAATTATGGAGATGTTATATGTATATCTACCATTCCCCAAGATAAATGTAATTACTGTGTATCCCAAGGTAGACCAAAAATTAAGAGTGAATATTAAGTGTTAAAGAGTATTTCCTTAACAAACTGAATTTATAAAGGCAACACATCCCTAGCCTCAGCACCTGTTTCAACTCACAATTCCCCTAAACCGATATGCTTTAAAATCCTTCCCTGATCCCCAACCTGTGCTCAACAAAAGGTTCCTAGAAAATAATCCAATCCAAATAAGTAATCCAAATAAAATCCAGGGTATCCACAGGGTGGCTCTGAGATACCACTGTGAGTATCTTCCATTATGTTGCAAGCTTTTCCCTCTAAAGAAGACCATTTGGAAAGTCCAAAGATGGCAGACCGGTAGGTAGCAGGAGAAGGACCCTCTCTGAGAGAGACAGCTCAAATGCCAGAATAAAACACCCTAGAGAGACCCAAACAGAGAGAGATGGACTCTCACAACCCAGGAAGAAACTAAAGTGCAAAAAACCGCTCAAATATGAGGTCCTGGGGCTACCATTGGAGAAGCTAAGATCAGCGAGCACAGCGCCCTCCTCAAGCCACCTGAATCCCTGCCGGAGACCTGACCAAGCGATCCGCGCCGAAGTGACTGGCTTGAGCCGCAGGAGCACGGAGCTGAACAGCCCTGCATGCGGCTCACCCAGAGCGGACCTGCACGTGACCCACCCAGTGACACTGTGAATTTGCACCGCAGCTGTGCTTAAGTAGGAGGTCAGGGAGCGCAGCAGTTTTCGGGGAACGGCATCAACACGCAGTGAGAGATGGGAATAAGACCCTCCCACAGGAAAGGGGCAACTGACTGGACGACATGTTGGATTTGGGCAGGAGAGCCCTAAATCCATAAGGAAGTGGCTTCAGTTGGTTGCGCCCCTTGTCGAGCAGATTGGTGGAATCTGCTTGGACTAGGCCGCACCCCTGGCCGGGACCCAGTGAGTCGCCACAAATTAATTCCCTGAGCTCGGTGCACACTGACGCAGTGAAGGCCTGCAAAGGTTGACTGGCCCGGAGGGGAGGAGCCAGCACACACAGCCCATGCTTGAACTTTAATCTCTGATAGCAGATTCCAGAGGGCACAAACCCCTAGCCTGCGTGCTCTAGAGGAGACTGAACCAAAAAGAAAAGGGGCTGGGAATTACACTGTACAGTTGTATGGAAGGAACCAAAAACATGACGAAAGGGACAAGTAAGAAAAAACCCCCAGCCCTCAAACCTGAGAACATTGATCCAGGAGAGGTAAATACAAAAGAGATTGAGGGCAGCAAACATGCAACATCAAACACAGCATTAGTGGACATAAAGAGATATCTTCAGGACCTCGTAAGTGGGACCAAAACTGAAATATTAATTCAAATTAAACAAGAGATAAGTAGATTAATAAAAGAAGGGCTGGGCACCTCTCAAGAAGACA
>PVJX010044965.1:0-12950 GCA_004027295.1 Dolichotis patagonum | reverse complement strand
CTTTTTCCCAACAGCCTCTCCAGCATTTGTTGTTGATAGTTTTTTTTTTTTTTATCCTGGCCATTCTTTCTGGAGTGAGATGGAATCTCAGTGTGATTGTAATTTGCAGTTCTCTAATGACTAATGATGATGAATATTTTTTCATGTATTTATTTGCCATTCTTATTTCTTCATCTGAGAACTGTGTATTCATTTCAGATGCCCATTTTTGGACTGGGTCTTTGAATTTCGAGGGACTGATTTTTTTTAATTCTTTATAAGTTCTAGACAGAAGTCCTTTATCTGAGGGGGAATCCATTAAGGTTTTTTCCCAATTTGTGGGTTTTCTTTTCACTCTGCTGGAAATCTCTTTTGACATGCAGAAACTCTTTAATAAGATATGGTCCCAGTTACTGATTCTGGGAAGTATTTCCTGTGTGGTATGATTCTTGTTCATGAATTCTCTACCTACCCCTATATCTTCGAGGTTTTTACCTACTTTGTCTTCCAACAGATTTAGTGTTTCTGTTTTAATATTTAGATCTTTGATCCATTTAGATTTTATTTTAGTACATGGTGATAGACATGGGTCTAGTTTTAGTCTTCTGCATATGGATAGCCTATTTTCCAGCACCATTTGTTAAAGAGACTGTCATTGTTCCAGTGAGCATGTTTGGCCACTTTATCAAACATAAGGTGTTTGAGTGAGTTTGTGGTTGTGGTTTTATTTTCCAATATATTTCATTGATTTTCAGGTTTGTTTTTATTCCACTACCATGTTGATTTTATTACAGTAGCTTTGTAGTATAACTTCAATTCAGGGATTGTGATGCCTCCTGCCTTGTCTTTGCTGCTTAGAATTGCCTTTGCTATTCTAGGTCTCTTGTGGTTCCAGATGAATTTTAGGAGTGATTTCTCAAGATCTATGAGTTATGTTAGTGGTATTTTGATTGAGATTGCATTGAATCTGTATAATAATTTTGGGAGAATGGCTATTTTCACAATGTTTGTTCTTCCTATCCATGAACAAAGGATATCTTTACATTTTCTGAGGTCCTGTCTGATTTCCTTTTTCAGGGTATTATAATTTTCGTTGTATAGCTCTTTTACTTCTTTTGTGAGATTAATTCCTAAGTATTTCATTTTTTTGGATGCTAGTGTGAAGGGTGTGGCTTCTCTTATTTCTCTCTCAGTATTTTTGTTGTTAGTGTATAGGAATGCTATTGATTTTTGAGTATTGACTTTGTAAACAGCTACATTACTGAATTTATTTATTACATCTAGGATTCTTTATCAATAGAGTTCTTCTATGTAAAATATCATGTCATCTGCAAGCAATGATAATTTAACTTCTTTTTCCTATCCTTATCCCTTTTATTTCTCTCTCTTGTCTAATTGCTCTGGCTAGTATTTCCAGTACTATGTTGAATAGGAGTGGTGATAAGGGACATCCTTGTATTGTGCCTGATTTTAAGGCAAAGGCTTTCAGTTTTTGGCCATTTAATATGATGCTGGCTGTTGGTTTTTCATAGCTGGCCTTTATCATATTGACATAAAGACCATCTATTCCAAGTCTCTCTAAGGTTCTTATCATGAATGCTTATGGGACCTTATCAAAAGCTTTTTTTGCATCTATAGAGATGATCATGTTGTCCTTACTTTTGGCTCTATTGATATGGTGGATTACATTTATTGATTTATGTATGTTGAACCTTCCATGCATTCCTGGGATGAAACCCATTTGGTCGTGTTGATTAATCTTGTTCATGATTTGCTGTGTCCTGTTTGCCAATATTTTATGGAGAAATTTTGCCTCTATGTTTATTAGGGAGTTTGGCCTATAGTTTTCTTTTTTAGTTGGGTCTTTCTCAGGTTTTGGTGCTAGAGTAGTATTTGCTTCCAGGAATGACTTAGGCAGAATTGCTTCCCTTTTGATTTCACTGAAGAGTTTGAGGAGTGTTGGAATTAAGTCTTCTTTGTATTTCTTGTAAAATTTTGCAGTGAATCCATCTGGGCCTGTGCTCTTCTTTGCTAGCAAGGACTTAATTAAGTTTTCAATGTCATTAATTGAAATTGGGTTATTCATCAGTTTTACATTTTCCTGACCCAGCTTTGGTAGTTCATATGTATCTAGGAATCTGTCTATTTATTCAGTGTTGTCGAACCTATGAGAGAAGAGGTTTATGAAACAGGGGTTGATGATCTTGTGTATTTCCAGAGTCTGTAGTAATTTCACCTTTTTCATTCCTTATTGCATGAATTTGAGTTTTTTCTTTCCTTTTTAAAATAAGATTGGCTAGAGGCTTATCAGTTTTATTTATTCTTTCAAAGAACCAACTCTTTGATTCATTGATTCTTTGTATTGTTTTCTTAGTCTCTATTGCATTAATTTTTGCTGTGATGATTATAATTTCCTCCCTTCTTTTGACTTTGGGCTTGGCTTGCTCTTCTTTTTCTAGATGTTTGAGGTATAGCATCAGGTTGTTTGTGTTCGTTCTGTCTTCCTGATGTGGGAACTCAGTGCAGTAAGTTTTCCTTTGAGGACGGCTTTCATTGCATCCCCCAAAATCTGGTAAGTTTTGTTTGTATTTTCATTTGCTTGTAGATATTGTTTAATTTCTTCTTTAATTTCCTCTGTGACACACTGATTGCTCAAGAGTGTATTATTCAGTTTCCATGTGTTTGTGGAGTTTTTGCAGTTGCTTTTATCATTAATTTCTAGTTTCATGGCACTATGATCTGATAACATGCATGGAATAATATCAGTTCTTTTGTATTTACTTAAATATGTTCTGTGGGCTAGTATATGGTCAATTTTTAGAAGGTGCCATGTACTGTTGGAAAGAATTATATTCTGCGGTTGTTGGATGGAACACTGTATATACGTCAATCACGTCCATTTGTCCACAGGTGTGATTCAGTTCTGTTATTTCTGTGCTGATTTTCTGTCTCATTGATCTGTCCCTTTGTGTTAACGGTGTGTTGTGTTAAGGTCTCCTGTTATAATTGTATTATTGCTTATTTGATTTTTCCTTTCTGTTAATACTTGCCTTGTATAGCTGGGTGGTATGGAATTTGGTGCATATATATTTAAGATTGTATTCTCTTCCTCTTGAAGTTTTCCCCTAACTAGTATGTAGTGATCTTCTTTATCTCTTTGGATCATTCTTGGTTTGAAGGTCACATTGTCTGCAAACAGAATATCTACTCCCTTTTTTTGGATTCCTGTTGCATGAAGTATTGTTTTCCATCCCTTGACTTTCAGTCTATGAGTGTCCTTTAAGGTTAGATGGGTTTCTTGTAGACAGCATATGGTTGGATGTTGTTTCTTGATCCATTCTGCCAGTCTGTTTCTTTTGATTGGTGAGTTGAGACCATTTACATTAATGATTATAATTGTTATATATTGGTTTATTGTTGACATGTTATCTTTCTGTTGTGTCTTTAGCTTTCCATTCTGTTTAATTGTCTGCCTTGCTTGGTGGTTTTATCCTATGTATATCTAGAGTGTCTTTCAGTATTCTTTGTAGGGTTGGTATGTGTTCGTGAAGTTTTTTAGCTGTTCTTTGTCATGGAAGTATCTTATTTCTCCATCCATTTTGAAGGACAGTTTTGCAGGGTACATCAGTCTGGGTTGGAAGTGGTTTTCCTTTAGGATCTGAAATACTTCACTCCATGCTATTCTTGACTTCATTATTTGTGTTGAGAAGTCTGCTGTGATTCTGATAGGTTTTCCTTTATAGGTGATCTGTCTTTTCTCTCTAACAGCTTTTAGTATTCTGTTCTTATGGTGGATTTCTGGGATGGTGATTATTATGTGTCTGGGTGTAGTTTTATTTTGGTTATGGCTATTTGGAGTTCTATATGCTTCACTAATCCATACGTCAGTTTTCATTCTTATGTTTGGGAAGTTTTCAGCTAATACTTCTGTAAATAGCCTGTTGATGTCATTTGGGCTGTCCCCTTTTTCATTTATCCTTATTAATCTTACGTTATTTTTCTTTGCATCTTCTTGTAGCTGTTGACTTGTTATTTCCTGATTCTTTCTTATTTTTAAAAGATCTTTGTATTCCTGTTCACTAACTACAATCTTATCTTCGAGGTCTGAAATTCTATCTTCACTTTTATTGAGGTGGTTTTAGCAGCTTTCAATTGAATTTTTGATTTCCTGCATATCTCTTTGAATCTGCTTCATGTATTCTGTTTATTTCTTATAATGTTCATTCAGGGTTTCTATCTGTTTGCTTTGTTCCTCTAATTTTTTAGCTGTGTCTTCACTAGATGTGTTGACTATTTCTTTCACTATTTTTATCATTTCTTCTTTTATCTTGGCAATTATTTCTGACTTGAATTTTTCCATATCTTCCCCTAGTTGCTTCTCTATTTCAGTTGATATCATTTCATTCATTTCAGATGGTGACTTCTGTTTTCTTCTATGTACATGACCCATAGGCCTTCTTGGGTTTGGCTGGAGATTTGAGATTGCCTTTTGGTCTTTCATTTTGTCATTTTCCTATATTTCTTTGCTTTGAGCGGTGTTCCAAAGCTTTCCCTGTGTGTGTTGTGAGTCACCTCCTGTGTCCTCAGCTCCTGGATCCATCCTGACTCCCCCACATGTTCTTGGCTCCCTGGATTGAAAGTCGGAAGCTGGGCATTGTATACTGACTGAGGCCCATGGAATCTCTGGGGCTCAGTCCCATGTCCTAGGGGGGCTGGATATGAACTCAACCTCTGGGAGTGCTGGTCTTATGCTCTCCCCAGGCCAGCCCAACCGAGCTGAGTGTGTCCCTGCATGGTATCTGCCTCCCAAACTGAAAGAAGGCCACTGAGCACGGTGCACTGAGGCCTGTGGAACCTCTGGGACTCAGTCCGGTGTCCTAGCGGGCTGGATATCAGAACACAATATACTTTAATTTTGTTGATTATAAAGTGAATTCATGCCTTTGAATGATGTTTAAGAAGTTATATAGGATAAAATTTTTTCTTTAGGGGGCAGAAGAGAAAATCACCTACCCTTCTCTTTCTCTTAGCCATAAAAATGATTTGATTTAAATTTGCACATGGTGAAAGTTATTTAAAGGTGTCCTTCTCTGTTCTTCAGAAAGAGATTTCTTAAAGTACCATGGGCTTTCCAAGTCAGTGGAACATTTTGAACAAAAATGTATAAACAATTTTGGTATGTGTGTCTTTGTATGAGAGTAAGAAAATTTTCTCTTGTAATACCTTTCCCTCTTGTCTTTCACCTTCACTGTCCCATTCCCCCTTTCTTCTTTCATTTTTGATATGCATGAGTGTGGGAGCAATTCTTTGCTACTCTGTACTGCCTAGGAAACGTTGCATCTTTAATAAAGGAAAGTTGAAGTATGAGTGGGTCAGGATATTCATAAAGTTATGTGCAGTATGACTGATTCATTTATACATGATCAAAAATCTGTTATAATACAACTTCCAGATCAAGAGAAATTGCTACAAACCCCTTTCATGATCACAATAAATATCTACTAAAAAGAGAATTTCTTCTCTTCTTATTGCTCATCAGGGTAAACACTGATATTAGCCATTGGCTTGTCACAGTTGGAGTGAGATGGTAGCTCTTCTTTACATGTGTGTTGTATCCCAGGATTTTACTAGCTCTTTTGGCCTGAGACCACAGGTGATCATGAAATATAATAATGATAGCAAACTAAGGCTCAGAATAAACATTTCAGTTGCCTAAGTTGACACAAGTGATAATTGTCACAGCTGGGACTCAAATCCAGGCTCTGTGTGTATGCATCTCTTTTCTCCTGGATTGACATTGTTGAGTTTTGGGAAAATCCAGTCAAGACTATCATTGTTCTACAGCTCAAAGAAATGGTGCAGTGTCAGTTCCATACTCCACATTTGGTTTCAGTAAGGAAAAACTAAGTTCTCTTTATGGATTTGAATCCAGAATGAAGCATTCTTTCAAGGTCTCTTCCCACCTAATGTTGAAGATCAGCCAGAATTGTGATTAAGAGACACTGTAATTGCTACCTCTCTCTTTCTATCCCTGCACTTACTATGAGCCAATAGAGTACTCATAGCTCTCAAGTACATCATATTATTTGGTCACCATAGCTCTCTTGTAAGGATTGAGAAGAGTGTATCCCTAGTATACAGATGAGGAGATGGAGGTACAAAGAATAAAGAAAATCCCATGTCTGCTATGTCACAGCCAGGTCTGTCTGACTGTATATCTAGTGTGTTCTCTGTAACACCTCTTTGGGATCCTACCTGCTTACTTCTGTCTCAGTAATATTTTCAGAGTTTTAAATTAAATATTAACTGAGTTCTACAAAAATCTTTCTATGAGTTAAAATATCCTTAGACCTTGCATGTTTTCTCCCTTGCCTCACCCTGTAAGTAGTATCCTCAGCAGTAACCTTGGTCTCAAGTAGATCCCAAAGCAAAAGCAAGTATATATTGGTCTCAGAGAATGAGTGAATGTTTCTGTTGCTTAGGCTTTTATTTAACCTAAACCTGCAATGCTTGCCAGTCTTCACCGAATAATAAACTGGATGAAATGACTTTTAGATGGGGTGAGGGTTAAGATTCCAAGTGTGAGTCTGCTTAACAACTGAACTGATGTTCACTGGTTGTGTACAGGAAGACAGCAGCCATCTGTTGCATGAATACATCTTTTTTTAGTCTAAATCTGGGTTTCAGTCAGTGAAAAAAATATCATTTATATTCTCCATTTCTACTGTTTCTTTCAGATGTGGTACATCATCAAGAAATACTGGAAACCTATCTTTAACCTAGTATTTTTTCTGATAGGTTGAAATTGCTCCTAAAAAGAGAGAGAGAGAGAGAGAGAGAGAAGAGAGAGACAAAAAATATGTTTGTATTGAACACGTTCAGCCTTCTTTTTTTTTTTTTTTTTTTTTTTTTTTTGGTACCAGGGATCAAACTCACGACCTCGCGCTTGCCAGGCAGGCGCTTAAGCCACTGGGCTAAATCCCCAGCCCTATTCAGGCTTCTTTATTTTTATGATTGTTTACACAATATAGTATAATAACTATTTACATATAGTTTACATTATCTTAGATATTATAAGTAATCTTGAGATGATTTAAAATATAGAGAAGCATGTACATAGATTCCATGCAAATAGTGTGCTATTTTTTATAAGAGAAACAAAAATCTCCAAGTTTTGATTTTTATGAAGGATCCTAAGACCAATTTACCACAGACATTGAGGGAAGGCTAAATATGATGTTTACTATCTGATTTTATCTTAAAATATTAAGGTCCTTTCTAAACAAGACACTGAACTTGAAGACCATAAGGGAAAACATTTTATTTTGGCAACATAAAAATTAAAATGTAAAGCATCACACAGTTACATAAATAAAATCCCTTAGTGTACAAAGAGCACCTAAGAATAACTGAGTAAAATGCCAATAATCTGTTCTAAAAAGGAAAGGGGAACCTGATCAAGCAATTCAGACTAAAAGAAAGTTTGCTTATCAAAATAAATGAAAAGATGCCTTACAACACTCATAGTTAAAGATACATAGATTAATTTAAGTAGCACAATACAAATGTCATCACTCAAACAGACAAAACTCAGAACATTTAATATATATTTTTGCAAGAATGTGGAAAAAGGTGTACTCTTATACTTCTAACTCAAAATATGATCCTGAAATCTGCATCAACAAAATGCTTGTTAGAAAGGCAGCTCTACCCCAGACCTCCCAAATCAGGATCTGCTTTATTTATTTATTTATTTATTTATCTAGCTTTGTGTTGGTGTCTTGAGTATGGGGCTTGCTATCTAGTTTAGTCATGCTGACCTTGAATTCTCTATGTTGCCCATGCTGACCTTGACCTTGTAATCCTCTTGCCTCATCCTTCAGAGAACTGGGATTACAGACCTGCACTACCAGGTCTGGCTTCAGAATCTGCATGTCAACAAGATCCCCAGGTTGTTTGCATGTCCATAACTTTTGAAAAGCACTACTCTAATACATTGTTGGTTGAAGTGCAATTTAGGATGACCACTTTTATTTTAGTAGTCTATATCACATTATACATTTACACGCTTTTTACCGAGAGTTCCCCCTGTAGAACTTTATCTAAAAGATATGATCAGTTACATGTGTGAAGATATTTAGAAATGTATTCACTGCAGCATTGTTTGTATTAGCAAAAATGTTAGAAATAACCTTGGTATTCATTACTTGGGTGGTAAAGCTTAAATAAACTGAAAAGTTTCACATACTGGAATACTATACAGTTATTAAAATTTTGTGTAAAATTATCTGCAGATGTGAAATATCTTTAAGATATAGTATAGCAAGATTCTAAACAGAATTGTAATACAATTTTTTTTTGTGTTCCAGTATTTTAGGTTCTGTTTCAGAGATAATGAAAGTTGGATAGAGATGTTAAATAAACAGCCTAAGAGCCAAGGATTTAGCTCAGTGGCCTAAGCACCTGCCTGGCAAGCACAAGGTTTTGAGTTCAATCCCAGGTACTAAAACAACAACAACAACAAAAACTCCAGCCTAAAACCACACAGCTAGAAATGATGGAGTCAAGACTAAGCAGTTTGGTTCTTGAGTTTATGTTCTTAACAATACAACATATTGCTACTTATGAATAAACAGAAATTTTTCCTTGAAGTGTGGGAGACTCTTTTCTTCATTGTTTATACCTTTGTGTACTGTCCAAATGATTTTTCTTCTGTATTAAATGTATTGCTTAAAAATATAAGAAATAGTTGAATTAATTTTCCTCCCAACTCTTCCGCTAATGCTCGTGAATTTATTTCTTACAGTTTTGGAGGCTAGGAAGTCAATGCATAGGTGCTATATCAATCCCTTCTTGCTGATAGGATTTTCTGTGGCGTCCTGGAGTAGCAGAGGGTACAACATGGAGAAATATAGCAAGAATGCTAACTTACACCTCTCTTTTTACTATTATGCCATTATGACAGTCACAATTCCCCGACCTTTATGTTCTCATCTAATCCTAATTTTCCCTCAAAGACCCAGCTTCCAGATATCATTAATGTGACTTTGGAGATTCAGTTTCATTGAGGAGGAAACCACTCTGAACATAACAAAATACTATGTTACAGTTTTTCTGGGGAGTATGGACTCCCTATCTCCACCTTCCCTACCTAATTGCCTTATTTCTCATCACAAGGCTGGTTCAACATATAAAAATCAATAAATATGAAATGCCAAATTTATTTTAAAAGGATAAAAATTAAGGAATATGTCAATAACTACAGTAAAATGTTTCACAGTGTTCAACATGCTTTCATGAAAATAACTCAATAAATTAGGTATAGAAAGAATAAGCTTCAATATAATAAAAACCACATATGAAAAGCCCACAACTAATAATGGTGGAAAGTTCAAAGCTTTTTCTCTTAAATAAGGAGCAAGACAAGAATGTCCAATTTTACCAATTCTACTCAACATAGGATGAGAGGTTCCTGCCAGAGCCATTAAGCAAGCTAAAGAAATAACATTCATTCAAATTGGAAAGGAAAAGTTAAATCATGT
Organism: Dolichotis patagonum; assembly: GCA_004027295.1. Taxonomy (NCBI): domain Eukaryota; kingdom Metazoa; phylum Chordata; class Mammalia; order Rodentia; family Caviidae; genus Dolichotis; species Dolichotis patagonum. Next base: position 3,429 of record PVJX010044965.1, on the reverse strand, counting down.
TTTCAGATGATATAATCCTACATGTAGAAAACTCTAAAGCTCCACTTAAAAGCTGTTAGAAATAATAAATGAATTCAGTAAAACTGGATGATGAAAAATCAACCTGAAAAGGTTAGTAACATTTCTACACACTAAAACTTCCTGAGAAACAGAGAATGGAAATAAGATATAAATTCGTATACATACACTTAAGATTACTAAGGTGATTGTACTATCAATTATATTAGTTCTTGGAGCAAAACAGTTAACAGTCATAGGATTAGATCAATTTTGCATGACTATATCTGGTAATTCAAATAAGACTTATGAAGATAACTATGCAAAACAACAACAAGTGTTCTGTTTCCACCACCTTGTTTGAAAGCCTATAATGTTATTGTTTTGGGCTCTTAGATATAGTTATTGATTTGTTTTGTTTTTCCTCTAATACAGAAATGATAGATGTGCATGTATATGCTTATATATGCCTAGAAATTTACCTAAAGGGTTTACAAGAATTGATTTTATTCTGTGTGATAGTATGAACAACTACACTGAAGAAAACAAGACACCATGGTAGCCACTGATGATTTCCTATATTTTAATTCAAAATCCAATGATGCTTTTATTCTTGGTTTTGATTGGTTTTTGTCTGTTTTCAATTATTTGATTTTAATATGTATGAAGGTATGGACAGCTATTTTGAAAAAAAAAACAAGACTCATTGTGGTAGCCATTATTGATTTCCTAGTATCTGGTGTTGAAAGCCCTTAAGGTTCTCATTCTTGTGTCTTGATTGCTTTTTTACTATTTTGATTTGTATTAACGTATTGTGCGTGAAGGTATGGACAACTATTTTGAAGAAAACAAGAGACATTATGGTAGGCACTGTTGATTTCCTGCTGTCTTTTTCTGAATTCATGTGTTATTTGCATTATTTTACCCGGCTCTACTTTGTTCTGTTTTGCTTTGCTTTGTTTTGCTTTGTTCTCTTTAAAATAAAAAAAATTTTAAAAAGCCTCCTGGGAAAGAAATTAAGACAATAATCCAATTTTCAATAATATAAAACACATTAAAAGTTCATAGGAATAAATAAAACAAAGAAAGTAAAAACTGTATACTAAAAAGTATAAATCATTGATAAGAGAAATTGTAGATCACATAATAAATAAGACATACAATGAAAAGTAAACATATCTTGTATTTATAGACTGGAGGAATTAATATTATTAAAATGTCCATACTACCCAAGGAGACCTGCAGGTTCAAAGCAATCCTATCAAAATTTCAATAACGTTGTTCAAAAAATTAGGAAAAACAATCTTAAAATTCATATAAAATGACAAAATTTTCCAAATAGCTAAATAAATCTTAAGCAAAAAGAACAAAACCAGAGAGAAACCACATTACCTCATCTCAAAATATACTATAAGTCTATGTAGTTACAACAGTATAATACATAAAACCACATATACAGACTAACAGAAAAGAGAGCCCAGAAGTAAATCCATACATGTTGCTGTCAACTGATCTTCAATAAACTTATTAAGAACACATAATGAGGATAGGACAATCTCTACCAAAACTGTGGTAGGAACACTGGATACAGGCATACAAAAGAACCAAATTGGACTTATGTCTCATGCCATATACAAAAATAAATTCAAAATTGATTAATGACTTAAACATAAGGTTAGAAACTCCAAATTTCTTTGAAGAAAACATGGGGGAAGAGATGCCTGACATTGGTCTAGGCAAAAATATTTTTATATGAACCCCAAAACACAGGCAACAAAAGTGAAATCAAATGGAGTTACATCAAACTAAAAAGCTTCTTTATCTATAGCTAATGAAACAACACAGTAAAGCCACAATGTGTGGAATGGAAAATGTATCTGTAAACCATAATCTGATAATATAAAAAATATCTAAGAATAGCAAGAAGTAGTAAAAAAACAAATAACCTGATTAGAAAATAGGCAAGGAAACTAAATGGCCACATCTTAAAAGAAAACATACAAATGATCACCTAATATATGAAAAACTACTCAGTATCACAATTTATCAGGGAAATGCAAAGCAAAACCACACTGAGATAATCACCTCATACTTACTGGTCTCAAAAGGGCAAAGGTTGGTGACAAAAAGGAACAGTTCTACACTGCTGGTGGTAATGAAAATTAGTATACCTTATTATGGAAAGCAATATGGAGTTTCCTCAGAGAACTAAAGATAAAAGTACCACATACTCCAGCAGTCCCACTTGAGGTATATATCCAAAACAAATGATGTCAATATCTTAAAGAGATTTCTGTACTTCCTTATTTATTGCAACATCATTCACATAACTAGATATGAAATCAACCTATTAATTGATGAGTATTTACAGAAAATATGGTACAAGTATACAGTATTCTTCAATCTTAAAAAAACAAGGAAATTCTCTCATTTGTGACAAGATGAATTGGATGATGGAACTGAAGAAGTGAAATAGTTAAGCCCAGGAAGAAAAATAATATATGAATTATATGTGGAATTTTAGACAATTGAACTCACAATAACAGAGTAAGATGGTGATAACAAGGGTTGTGGTGTGAAGCAAGAAATGGTGAGATGGTGGACAAAGGTGCCGTTTCAGCTATGCCAGATGAATAGTTCTGGAGAGCTAATGCACAGCACAGTGACTGTATGGTAATTGCTAGTATCATATTCCTTGGACAGAGGTCTAATACCTAGAATATATAAAGAGCTCAAAATATTATACATCTCCCAAAAACTAAAAGGGCCAATTAAAAAATGAGCAAGTGAAATAAACAGACATTTCTCAGAAATGGTACAAATGGCCAATGAATACTTGAAAAAAATGCTTGACATCTCTGACCATGAGAGAGGTGCAAATTAATACAACATCGACATACCCCCTTACTCCAGAAAGAATATCTGCCATCAAGAAATCAAATAATGACAAATGCTAGTAAGGTTACAGGAAAATAGGAACTCCTTTATGTTTTTGCTGGGAATGTAAACTAGTACAACCGCTATGGAAATTAGTATGGAGACTGCTCAAAAAACTAACCATAGCAATTCTATTGGACCCAACAATTCCCTTTCTAGGTATCATCCTGAGAGAGTTAAGATATACTACAGTGACACATTCATATCCATGTTTAAGGCAGCGTAATTCATAATTACTGAATCTTGGAAGCAGCCTATATGTCAATCAATAGATGAATGATTAAAGAAAGACTGATATTTGTACAGAATGGAGTACTACTCTGTCAGAAGGATAAACTTGAGTCATTTGTATGAAAATGGATGCAAGTTGAGAACATGATGTTAAGTGTTATAAATCAGACACAGAATTTTAAACACCTTATGGCTTCTCTTGTATGAGAAAACCAAAATATAAATAAAGAGCAAAATAAAAGATAGACAATAGGAAATAGGAAC
>PVJX010044964.1:0-12960 GCA_004027295.1 Dolichotis patagonum | reverse complement strand
GCAGCATCCCTCAACAACCCACTTGGGAATTACATGGGAAGCAGAGATGCTTCTAGCCTTCAACTGCAATGTCAGAGTCCTTGATGGTCCAAGAATACACCTGAATACATTGGTACTGATCATTGTGGTCAGATGTAGCTTTAAATTTCACTCTTGGAATTCATACAATCAAAGCAGACCTCGGATTCTTAGGAAGTAATGGGAAAAGATCTCAATTTCCCACTGTAAATGAATCTCTTTATTATCCTATATTATGCAAATCCCCTCTCTCCAATTAAAATTTAACTGTCTCTCCCTCCCTCCTCCTCCTTTCTGCCCTATAATCCTGTCTTTTTATCTTTTATTCAAGTACCTCTTTGACTTCTTTCTTTTTATATATTTCTATCTCTCAACCTTGTGGATTTCAGTGGGCAGAAGAGAGCAAACAAGAGGTCTGTTGATTTAAGCCAAGCCATGACATAATCATTAATCAACTAGTGGAGCATTATTCACAGGTGCTCTGTTGAATCTCCAGGGACAAAAGAAATGGGGAGCCATGTCAATTGGCTGTGTTTTGTGAAGCTGCACGAGTTGCACTAGGGTGTTGATGTCTCTGTATTTCTGTATCACAAATATCACAAAAGTCTCATCAGCATCAAGATTTCTTCTTTCTTCTCATGTTTAAAAAATTTGGAACAGGATGTTGATTAGAAAGGAACTCCTATATTACATTCCACCAAAATGAATAGGCTTGGACTAAAATTTCATAAAACCAGCTAAAACTGAGATGCCAGCTTGATCTCCCAGAAACAAGGGTTCACATTTTCAAATGAGGCATCTTTAGTCAGTTCGACAAAGAGTCTCCTTCTGCTGCAAAACTTACTTTGAAATAATCAAAATTAACATACAAATAAAATAAACTGAGAGTCTGTGTTGGTACTATGGGAGTTTTGGCAAGAGAAGAGGCTGGTGTTTGATGAAATTTATACCCGGAACTAAGGCCAAGGCTGAAAGCAGCAAGTGGTCTGTGTGCTCTTGGCACCCAAAAGCAACATAACAGGGTATCTGAAGACTTTGATTTATCTAACTTCTTTCTAGCTCAGTGATCCAGGTAACAAGTTCCTGTGTACATTTCCAAAGATGTATCATTCTTCCATCCTTAAACCTTGAACACATCTACTGTTCATTGGCATCACTTCTTGCAGCCCGCCAGCACATCACCCCAATCTAGATGTGCATCTAAGAAGTACCAGGGACACTGCATCTCTTTGTCTTAGTCCTTCACTGAGATTTGACTATTTCACTTTTTCTTGTAACTAAATAAATATCTTGTCTCTGTTTTAGTTACTTCTTCATATCCTTCAGAAGGAGATTTGCCATCCTAGGTCAGGGTCCCAATAACTGGTGCCTAACCTGCCCTGAGAAGGTCATCCAAAGTGGATGTCACTGTAGATAAGAAGCAAACACAGAACTCTACTTGAGAAGCATAGGGGCTCTCAAAAAGTGGGGAAAGGTAACTACTGGGTCAAGTGGTTTCTTAACTGGGATTATGGGGGGAAAGAAGGTTATAATGCTCATGTGCCTATACCAACATAAAAAAAAATCACAAATGTACACGTGCATAGGAAAAACAGTGTCCCCTAAGAGCTGTTCAACTTGAAACTCAGTTCAAACAATTTTAAATACAGTACAGAGGAACTTGGAGCCAACACCTCCTGCCTCAGGCACAGAGTAAACACATATGCTATAAACAGAGGCTTCCATATCTCAAACAGTGCTTCCGTAGGAAGAGATGGCTCCCCAAGGATCAGAGTCTTTATAAATAAGGCAGGCACCAACACTAGAGGTTTTGGGGAAGGGCCAATTAAATCTGAAAGGTTTGGCAGAGAAAACACTAGGGGAAATCTATCTACACAACTACAGATTCTTGAAAGGGCCACCACAATCCAAAGATGTAATAATAGAGAGAAACCTCAGAGTGCTGCTTCTACCACCACTTCCTACAGTACCTTGAACAGAGGAGAGAACTGGGTTGGTGAGTACTGGCCAGTGGCTCAGGGCAGGAACCATAGAGTTCTGCAAACCACAGAGCCTAAATCCTAGCTGGAGGATGGAGTAACCAGCTCCAGCATAAAGTGTGCTTAACAGTTAGATGGGAGGTTATAGAAACTCCCCATTCAATGCCAGGGCAGGTGTCAGCTTTGAGTCTGCCTGCCTCTGCTGTCCTGAACACCATGCTGTCCTACTCACAGGGTTCTGAACAATTGTGACTCTGCCCTCAGTAGGCACCAGCATCTCCTCATGTACCTGACTATGTGCACAGTCACAAGTCTTACATCATTAACTGGTGATAGTTGTGGTGGCAGGCGATGAAAATACTGGCATATTAATACATAATTGTAATCTCTACAAAACAGGGGATTCCTACAAATAAGGGAAAACTATCATGCTTCAACTGGCTTTTAAGACTATAAATGAAACCTCACAATCAGATATTTGGGGCAAATGCTGCGATAGGGAGGAAGCATGCACAGGTCCAGGAGTAGGAGATGGCCCTGCCTGGAACCATGTGACAAGGTCAGTGGAACATCAAAATGTCCATAACAAAATGTTAAAAATTACTTAAAAGCTTGTCAAGATGTAAAATCCAAATCTTTTAAATTTCAATCTTTGAAAAAACTACAGAGAAAGCCTCACAATCATAATTAAATCTTGCAAATTTTTTATTTTAGCAATGAAAGAATGCAAATAATGGAATTTGTGATGTTTAAAATGAAACCTACAATTTTACATAAAATTTTTGTTAGATTTTGACTGGTCTCAACAGTTATAATTTCTTGAAACACATTTTTGATATGTTGTCTTACAGACAGAGATCCAATAAGTACTGTTAAAAGGGAAGAAATCTAAATAAATTTTTTAAATACAGTAGATCAACATTTGCTTGCCAGCCACTGCCATCAGGAGTCATGATTCCTGTGAGTAGCCAACATGGGCAGAGAGACACAGCTAGGTCTGCCACCACTTTCCAGCTGCCACATCGAAAGGCTTGTTCCTGTGGGCAGTCATCAAGGGTAGAGAGATGCAGACAGATCCAATTCTGCTTCCAGTCACCACCATCAGGCTTACTTCCTTCAGGAAGCAGTGGAAACAGGGACATATAGCCGGGTAAAACTGGTGCACCCGCAGGCTACCATTTGACACCTTTGCTTCCCTCAGGCAGCCATCACCCACCAGAAGAATCAGACAAACAAACCCCAATGTGCCTCACATCATCATGGACTGCTGGTGTAGACACACAGGATGACAAAAGTAACCCTATCTCGCCATGTCCTTGGCCATCAGGGAAGCCCCAGTGTAGCTGCATAGGTCTGCAGAAGGCTGCCCTATGCCCTATTAGTCCTTGCAAATCTATGTTCAGGGAAACCCAGGTGGTTGTCCCATTCTCCTACACTGTGGAGGAGCAGTCAATTTGGGAAGTGCCTGGGACACCAAAGCCAGATTTTTGGGAGGACCCCAGGAGAATGTCAACACTAAGGCACAAAAGGCAATCTCAGGCCTCCAGCCCACACAGAATAAGTCTTGGAGATACAGTCATGCATAAAAATGGAAGTTGCACACCTGAAATCTCTGAGAGGACAACTGAATTAAAGAAAGAATTCCATAAGTCTGTAAAAGCAATCAAATCAGAAATAGTGTCTCAGATAAAGAAGAAATGAAAAACAAAATGGAAGAATTTCTCAGCTTATCTAAAGAAGATATCTATATCTATATCTATATCTATATCTATATCTATATCTATATCTATATCTATATCTATTTATATCTATATCTATATCTATATCTATATCTATATCTATATCTATATCTATATAGAAGAACATAGGAAAATTATGGAAACTTTGAAAAAACAATAAAGGAATTACAAGGCATGAAACAGGTTCAAAGACATATTCATGAAATTAAAAAGTCATTAAAGACCTGTAAAAGCTGCCTGAAAGTCACTGAAGACTGATTTGCAGACCTTGAATACAGACTTGCAGCTAGCAATCATGAAAGGAAAGATCTCTTAAAGATAACAAGGAACCAGTAAATAACAATGCAATGACTGCAAGATGACAAAAAGCAAAATAACTTAAGAGTAATATGTATCAGTGAAGAAGCAGACAGCCACACAAATGAAATAAAAAGACTATTTAGAGAAGTAATAGCAGAAAACTTTTCAAACATGGGGAAAGTAGCTGGCATGCAGATAAGTGAGGCATACAGCACTCCAACCAACCATAACCACAGCTTACCTACACCCAGCCATGTAATAATCAAGATCATGGAAAGTCAGCACAAGAAAAGAATATTTAAAGCTGATATAGAAAAGAAACAGTTCATATAGACAGGAAAATCAATCAGAATCATGGCAGACTTGTCAACACAAACCATCATGAAGTGAATAAGAGTTTGGAGTGTAGTGTTTCAAGTCCTGAAAGAAAACAACTTCCGATCCAGATTCATGTATGCTGCAAAACTATCTTTCAAAACTGATGAAAAATCTAGATACTTCCATGATAAAGAACAACTGAAGTAATTCATGGCCAACAGACCAACCCTGCAGAGAGTGGTAAAGCAATAGTCTAGAGAGAGATAACAATGACCATGATTCCAGGAACAGGAGCAGAAGAGGATGGCCAAACATGAATGGCAACTGAATGAAGTGAAGGGCCAATAACAGGAGGATAGCATGGCAGAGACAAACTGATGTATGCTGGTGGTAACCATTATTGTAGATAGCCTCAGTTCAGTAATAAAAATGAACATGGGGAGAGTGCATCAGGATACAGGATTTGTCAATATACAGTATATAATTCAAAAGGAAATTCATCAGTATACAGTATTTAACTCAAAAGCAAATTCATAGACTGAAAATGAAAGCAGACAAAACAATTGTTCCATATGACAGGAGACCAGAAAAAAGCAATGGTAACTGTCCTGCCAACCACAGAATGGATAAGAAAGACATGACATTTTCATAAAATGGAAAACTATGCAGCTATTAAGTAGAGAATCTCAACTTTCTTATAGGTAAATGGATGAAATTGAAGGTCATAGTCATGGGAGAAATGCTTTGAACTCATACAGGTTAATCCTAGCATAAAAAATAGTGAGAGGGATTCACAAAGCACAATAGATACTATAAAAATGATAGGAGATGAACACCTAGGAGGAAAAGGTGGTAACCACTGTTCGTTTCTTATTGTCTTGTCTTGAACTCATATTATTTTCACAATTTTGTTAGGCTGGGTTCTGTTTTTTCTTGTTTTGTTAGATTTTACCATGTCTGATGGTATGGGCAGCTATTTTGAAAATAATAGGATGTACTATGGCAATCATTGTTGGTTTCCTAATATCTTGTTTTGAAGTCCTATAATGCTTTCATTCTTTTAATTGGTTTAATTATGTTTTGTTTTGTTAATTTTCATTATGTTTCAGGATATGAACAGCTATTTTGAAGAAAACAAGACATTATGGTAGGCATTGCTGATTTTCTCTCAGCCACTTACCAGGGTGGTAGGCTGGATCTAGTCTGTTTTCTATTACTTGATTTCAATATGTGTGAAAGTTTGCACAGCTATTTTGAACAAATTGTGAGACATGATAGCCATTGTTGATTTCCTATTGTTTTGTTTTGAAGTTCTGTAATGCTTTTATTCTTTTGCTTTCATTAGTTTTACACTATTTTTTAAAATTTATTGTGTGTGAAGGTATGGACAACTATTCTGAAGAAAATACAAGATATTATGGTAGCCACTGTGGATTTCCTATTGTCTTGTTTTGAAATCATGTGTTGCTCACGTTGTCCTGTTCCAATTGCTTTGTTTTGTTTAGTTTTGTTTGATTTAGATTAATTCTCTTTAAAATAAAAACATTTTTTAAAAGTTAGAAAGAGGACTGAAAGAAAGATAGGTGAAAAAGGAGAAAAATGAAGTTACCAGTAGTCTTAAAACAAAACAAAATAAAATATAATAGATGTTTATATATACATACTTATATAGAGTTATTTATAGGTAAAAGAATTCTATTTCTTCCAATTCATATTGCAAGACAGTCTCTTCAACAAATGGTGCTGGAAAAATTGGCTATCCATATGCCATAAACTAAAACTAGACCCATGCCTATCACCATGTACTAAACTAAAATCTAAATGGATCAAAGATCTCAATCTTAAAACAGAAACACTAAATCTGTTGGAAGGCAAAGTAGGTAAAAACCTCAAAAATATAGGGGTAGGTAGAGAATTCATGAACAAGAATCAAACTGCACAGGAAATGCCTCCCAGAATCAATAACTGGGACCATATCTTATTAAAGAGTTTCCACATATCAAAAGAGATTTCCAGCAGAGGAAAAAGAAAACCCAGAAATTGGGAAAAAATTTTAATGGATTGTCCCTCAGACAAAGGACTTCTGTCTAGAACTTATAAAGAATTTAAAAAAACAGACCTTTGAAATTCAAAGACCTAATCCAAAAATGGACATCTGAAACGAATACACAGTTCTCAGATGATGAAATGCGAATGGCAAATAAATACATGAAAAATGTTCATCATCATTAATCATTAGAGAAATGTGAATTAAAACTACACAGAGATTCCATCTCCCCGCCGAAAGAATAGCGAGGATAGAAAAAACTACCAACAACAAGTGCTGGAGAGGCTGTGGGGAAAAAGGAACTCTTCTGCACTGTTGGTGGGAGTGTAGACTGGTGCAACCACTGTGGAGGTCAGTCTGGAGATTCCTCAAAAAGCTGGGTTTGGAAGTCCCATTTGACCCAGCTATTCCTCTTCTAGGCATACTCCCAGAAGAACTGAAAACATCATACCACAGTGATATATGTGTACCCATGTTTATAGCAGCACAATTTGTAATAGCCAGATCTTGGAAACAACCTAAGTGCCCATCAACTGAGGAATGGATAAAAAGTTGTGGTATTTTTATACAATGGAGTACTACTCAGCTATGAAGAATGATCACGTTGCAATATTTATAAATAAATGGACACGACTTGAAACCATACTCATAAGTGAAATAAACCAAACTCACATGTGTAAATACTGTATAGTCTCCCTCATATGAGAGTTGGTAAGAGTATATAAGATTTTACAGTAATCATGATTCCCAATTTCATTGCTTTGAAGCCTTTCAATGTTTTCATTCATCAGTTGGAATGGTTTTAATCTGTTTTGTTTGACTTTATTATGCCGGATGGCATGAACAGCAGTTTTGAAGAAAACAAAACATTATGACAGCCATTGCTGATTTAATATCATCTTCCTTACAAGTCCTACCATTCTTCTACTCTGCTATTACCATCAGTTCTATCATGTTGTGTCTTATTGGGATTTTAATATATGTGGTAGTATAAACAAATCTTTTTATTCAAAATGAGATAATATAGTAGCCATTGATCATAGTTATTCGGTTCAGAATGTCCTGTAATTCTTTCATTCTCTTGAATGGTTTTATACTATTGTGTTATGTTTGATATTATTGTATCTGAATCTATGCTCAACTATAGCAGAGAAAGAGATAGTTTGACAGCTACTGTTAATGTCTGGTTTTCTTGTTGTAAAGTGTTGTGTTGCTTATGTTGTTTTGTTCTGATCTACTTTGCTCTGCCCTCTTTGTTTTATTCTCTTTAAAATAAAAAAAAGTAATAAGAACTGTAGGAGTAATAAAACCCAAAATGCATAATTGCTACTGTAAAAGAGAGAGCAAAAGAAAGTGCTCTAAAGGATATAACTGCATGTATGTTTAAGTGTGGAAGATAGATGACCATACTACTGTTTTTGTGAGACTGTTGAGCAGAACTGTTAATAGTCTCACTGTTTGAATGTTTACTTTGTATGCTTTAATTTTGTAACTTGAACAACTATATCCAAGATGAAAGTATGTAATTTATCAACTAGTGATTTCTTAGTGGTATTTTTTTTTGTTGTTTTTGTTGTTCTTTTCTTTTTTTCCTTTGGAATTCTGTATTGTTGCTACCCTTTTTTCTCTTTTGCTTGGTTGGTATTTTTCTTTCTAAATAAAATTTTAAAAAAGAAATCTCTATTAATTAACATACAAGAAAGATTTGACTAGTCTATACATAATTATAACTCAAAAGTTTAAAATGTTTACTATAATTCAATTTGATCAAATATATTTGAGTGTAATCTGATTCTACAAACCAATTCTTAAGAGTATTTGTGTGTCTGTATTATTCATAAACAGTGGTTTTACTTTCACTCAACTGTTTTTTTCTTGCTCTTGCATTTTTGGATTTTTTTAAACATTTGTCTCTAATTCAAGTTGACTTATAGATATATGTCATTAAATTAAAGATATTCTTCCACACAGGTGGTCAACTGATCAAACTGGTATTAAAACTGATATTATGTATATATTACATATTGTTGTCTATGCATAGTAACTGATAAATCCTTCATTTTACAAAAATAATGTTATATGTTATGATCTCTTTCTCACATGTCATCAAAAATTTGTGAATAGGATTAAACTGGGATGCTTAAGCATAGGGAAACTATTGGACAGAACTCCTGTTGACAAATAAGCGTGAAGAAATATTTACCCAGTCCTGGATCATTAATGAAAACCCTAGCTGTCTGCCTATCCTTATAGGAGAAACCTCAGTAAACATTCTTAAATCTATTATGGTAATGATAATTGATCTTCAGGAAAAGGATAAGTTTTCTATAAATAAAACAATAAGCTTTACTCATTAAAACATGCTCTTGGTACAAAATGAAAGAAATTAATACCAAAGATGTAGCTCAGCAGCACAGTGCCTGCCTGGCAACCACAGGCTTCATGTTCAATTTCAGGAAAAAATATACCAAATTAAGAAACAATGGTTTAGAGCCAGTGATTTAGTTCAGCAGCGTAAGCATGTGCCTGGCAAGTGCAAGGTCAAGAATTTGATCCCTGTTCTTCTGGGGATATGCCTAGAAGAGGAATAGCTGGGTCAAATGGGACTTCCAATCTCAGCTTTGTGAGGAATCTCCAGACTGACCTCCACTGTGGTTACACCAGTCTACACTCCCACCAACAGTGTAGAAGAGTTCCTTTTTCCCCACAGCCTCTCCAGCATTTGTTATTGGTAGTTATTTTTTTTTTATCCTGGCCATTCTTTCTGGAGAAGAAATCTCAGTGTGGTTTTAATTTGCATTTCTCTAATGACTAATGATGATGAACATTTTTGCATGTATTTATTTGCCACTTGTATTTCTTTATCTGAGAACTGTATATTCATCGCAGATGCCCATTATTGGATTGGGTCTTTGAATTTTGAGGGTGTGATTTTTTTAAAAAATTCTTTATATATTCTAGACAGAAGTCCTTTGTCTGAGGGACAGTCCACTAAGTTTTTTTTCTCAATTTGTGGGTTTTCTTTTCACTGTGCTGGAGACTTCTTTTGACATGCAGAAACTCTTTAATAAGATGTGATTCCAGTTATTGATTCTGGGAAGTATTTCCTGTGTGGTTTTATTCTTGTTCATGAATTCTTTACCTATCACTATGTCTTCAAGATTTTAACCTACTTTGTCTTCCAATGGATCTAGTGTTTCTGTTTTAATATTTAGATACCACAGTGATATATGTGAACCCATGTTTATAGCAGCACAATTTGTAATATCCAGATCTTGGAAACAACCTAAGGGCCCATGAAGAATGCATTAAAAAGTTGTGGTATTTTTATACAATGGAGTACTACTCAGCTATACAGAATGATCACATTGAGATATTTATAAATAAATGGATGCAACTTGAGACCACACTCATAAGCGAAATAAACCAAACTCACATGAATAAATACTGTATAGTCTCCCTAGTGTAAGAAATGGTAAGAGTACATAGGATTTTATGGTAATCATGATTCCCCATTACATTGCATTGAAGCCTTTTAATGTTTTCATTCATCAGTTGGAATTATTTTATTTTGTTTTGTTTGACTTTATTACATGTGATGGTATGAACATCTATTTTGAAGAAAACAAGACATTATGGCAGCCATTGCTGATTTAATATCATCCTGCTTTGAAGTGCTACTATGCTTTTATTCTTCTATTACCATCAGTTCTATCATGTTGAGTCTTACTGGATTTTAATATATGTGATAGTATAAACAAATTTTTTATGGAAAATGAGATATTATATTAGCCATTGTTCATTTTCTATTATTTGGTTCAGAACACCCTGTAATTCTTTCATTTTCTTGAATGTTTTTATACTATTTTGTTATGTTTGATATTATTGTATGTGAAGCCATGCTCAACTATTACAAAGAAAGAGTGGCCCTGAAGCAAGGCCAGCAGATTGCTATAGCTGCTGGTTTCAAACAGGAGCCCAGAGAATTCTTTCTGTGGTCTGTTGGCCATTTCAGAACTTTGGAAATGTAATGATCAATTCATCAGAAAGAAATAGCAGGTGAATGTGTCAGACTTTCAGCGGCCCGAAGGAGAGAGACCCTGGCGTTGGGACCTGCACCATGCAGTTGACTCAGGGTGCAGGGAGAACAAGGAACTCCTCCCCTCTCTGGGGGGTGGCTGTGAGCCTGCCAGTGTGGGTGCTGAGAATAAAACATCTCATGTCATCCTGTCCCCCATCCCATGTCCCCCCGCCCTCTTAGCAAGGGGTAGACAGTGAACTACACATCTTGTGAAAAGATTGGCTATGGTATTTAGTATGAGCTCCCCATATGCAAAGATATGGACAATCATTTGGAAGAAAACAAGAGACAATATGACAGATAGTGAAGATCTCTGGTTGTCTAACTTTGCAATTTATGCTTTCCTATGTCCCATTCTGTTCTGTTTTGTTGCGTTTAATTTTACCCCATTTAAAATAAAAATTTTTTAAAAAAGAAAGAGACATTATGGTAGCTACTGTTAGTATTCAGTTGTCTTCTTGTACAGTGCTGTGTTGCTTATATTGTTCTGTTCTGATCTATTTTGTTCTGTCCTCTTTTGTTTTATTCTCTTTAAAATTAAAAAAAAAGAGTTTGATCCCTGATACAAAAAAGACACAAAATTTGTATATAGCTATTACAAAACACTATTTATAGTCTCATGGTACACTAAATATAATCATGCCTTCTACATATACAGATTTTCTAAAATGTAAAATTAATATTTATACTTGTATAACTTTTTCAGTCTCAGATATGTTTTTCTCTTCTGATAAAGCAACTTGTGATAACAAACATATGTCAAATCAACATGAGATTACCAGTCAAATTATAGCCTTTAAAAAATTCATGTGATGAATATGATATATGTGTCATTCCATTCCATACTAAGGTAAACATTTAAGTGTGTTACAAAAATAATGTCATCATGATTGTCATGCTAAAATACTGTGTGTGGCTTTTGATCTCAAGTTTTCCTTGCAACACTTTATAAATGTCTGTTAACATTTTGTAGGGATTCAAATACTAAGACAACCATCTTTGGTTAGGAATAACAGCCCTCTTCTATATTATATATTTCAAAATGCTTGATATTCCAATAAAGTTATGGTAGTTGAACTCAGTGCTCCCAGTGCAATATAAATTTCACTGATGTTCTCTTGCCTGCTCAACAAGTAAAGTTCAGAGTCCAAAACTACAAAGATATTTAGGCTAAGAGGACATCCTAATCCTTGGTTCCAGTCCTCCAAGGACAATGAGAACCTAGGACACAAGGAAGCTCTTTCTGTGACACTCTACAACCTACTCAGTCTCCCAATCTCCTGATCAAGGAGATTGCTGGCCCCAGAGAACAGGAGCACAATTAACAGTGTGCCAAAGAAAGGTCACTAAAAACAAACAAAAAACACTCCTATGCTTTCATAAAAATGATTTGTCAAGCAAAGGCCATGACTCATCCTAATGACTGACATGGACTGAGGATCTGAGAAATGCTGTATATGGTTCCAAAGAAATGCCTGAGGAGACTCAACTGACATCAATAGATAGCCAGAAGCTAACTTTAACCAAAACAGATTTCACTTTAATTTGGTCTTTAACATCCTGCAGAAAGGTGTAACCAAAAGATATATAAAACCAAGGCCATAATAATAAACTCAATACAAAAAAGGAGCTCCAATGCCTGTCATCTTTTGGCAGTTTCCAACTTTACCAATAGCTATCAACTATCATAGGTCATTAAGAAAAAACTAAAATAAAATCTATAAAAGCTCAAAAAACCATTTACATTCTTTAGCTAACATCCACTAAAACTAGAACTATGTGTGACAAAATACCAGAATTCATCAATAGAGAGATGTAAGTGTTTATGTGTTCCAATCACTATTACAGTTCAGTTAAAAAGAGTTTTTAGACTTGGATTTTTCTCCAAACTGCTTTTCCATTCTATGGTTATATATGTTCTAACTTTTGAAAAATTGTTTATTTGGCTGGGAATTTAGCTCAGTGGCATAAGCACCTGCCTGGCAAGCATGAGGTTGTGAGTTCAATCCCCAGTTCGAAAAATTGTTTATTCTTTCCTAGATGCTACCAAACTCAAAGCAATCATACAGATAAATCCTACAATAATTGTACTAGATTTTTTTCTACTTAGATTCACTACGTTGACCTTGTGTAAAGAGTTCATAACAGCTAAAGCAAAATGAGACCTCTGTCTGTGGCACATTAGATAAACTCTCTGGAAAAAGCTCTTCACTGTGGTCTCCCCTACATCAACCATTATGAACTGAAAGCAGTTAAAATGGAATCTAGGCCCAGTCTCCTGTTAGGGAAAGCTCTTAAGAGAGAAAAATATTTTAGACAGCTAAGTTAGTTATAAACATTACAGACCTATAGACAAGCCTCATGTTCAATGCAAAAAATAATTCTGGCCAAAGACACGGTCACTAAAGGGCAGGCTTTAAGAAAAACAACATATCTATCTCTTAAAATGCAATTACAAAAAGAGTGAACAGAGTTGCC
>PVJX010044963.1:0-12952 GCA_004027295.1 Dolichotis patagonum | reverse complement strand
GTGTGATTGGATACCTGACTAAATATAAGCAAGTGCCCTTCCCTGCGCAAAAAAAAAAGTACAAAAGCAGCGCAGGGTAGAGACCTGTGCTGGGGAGAGCTCTCAGCGGTCCCGGGAAGGGGAACGAAATAAAGACGTCCGATCACCATTTACATCTTGTCGTGTGTCTTCCTGCCGGCCGGGAACGCGACACCGACAAGGCACTGTATACTGTCTTGTCATTAGAAAGTTGATTTGAAGTTCCTCTCCTAGGCAAAATTTAGAACTGGTTGTTTAAATATGGCACCTACAAAACCATGCTAGAACCAGACTCATGGAGACCCTGACCATCCTCCAAGGATCAAGCAAAGATCTAGCTTCTCTGATGTACGTGAGACTCTTGTTAAAACAGTTGTTTTTCTATTTTAAAGAATAAACACCCTTATATTTTAATTGGCATTGTTACTTTTGCATTCAGCAAATTTCTGAGCCGTCATTTCTCTTCAGACCACGGACAGGATGGTTCTGATCTCCTGACTCTGGCAGTAATGGAATGAGCAATTCAGGCTGTTCTCTCAGCTTCCTAATTGCTCCCACATGGGTGGTAATGTGACTCGCCCTGGTAAACCCATTGCTCCAGGTCATTCACAAGGAAAGTCACTGCTTAGTTCTTTCACTTGTTTGAGTAAAATTAACTTTAGGTACCCCAGCTTCTTCCATGTTCTGTTCTTTCAACTACACCCATGAGTGAAAGTCTTCTCCAACTGGGGAAATCCATCACACTTCAGGGGTACCGAATACGACCAGGTGTTAGGTAAACAGGATATGAAGTTACACACCCTTTCCAATTTGGAATTCACTTTTGCCATTCATAATATTATTATAAAACTCAAGGGAGAAACTCTACTTGTTTTGCCTATTTTACAAGATCAACTGGAGGAGTAGTTGGAGTGGGCAGATAATTGGTTTCATGGTATCTTCAACATTCATGAAGGAAAATGAATAAATATAGTCTTGAGTGGGGAAATGAGTTAAGTGGGAATGGGTTGACTATCAAAAAGGAGTGTTCATCTCTTAAGAGCCAGACAGTACTAAGGAGAGAGATCCCACGCTACATTCTTCCAAGAACCAAAGGCAGATACATTCTTTCTGGGCTCACAGTTTAATGTGGAAGACATGTGCATAGAGATTACCAACATTCTAATATATGTATATATGTCCTAATAAAAGTATATATCAATCAGGTATACTGGCACAGAAGATAGTTGACTCTGGTTTGGCTTGTCTGTAAAGGAAATCATACATACTTGAGACTGAGAATGAAGATAAGCAGGAGTCAAATGGACAAATAAAAGAAGACCATTAGGACACAATAACAAGTTCCAAAGCATAGAAGATGTAAGATGGCATATCTGAAGGATGCTAATGTGTATCAAGGCTGCTATGCTTGTGAGGCAGTACGAGGAGAGTAGGCAGAGTTTGGAAGAGTGTGGGAGTCCCAGCACATCACGCCACATGGAAGACCTTATCCTGAAAGACCAGTAGAGTCACTGTGGTGAACTAGTTTCTATTTTAGAAGAATAACACTGGAAGAAACGGAGGATAAATTTTTGAAGACTGGATGCAAGAGGGATCAGTACTGTGTCAATAAAGTAGACTAAGCAAGAAAAGAAAAGAAAAGAAAAGATTAGAAAAGAAAAGATTAGAAAAGAAAAGAAAAGAAAAGATTAGAAAAGAAAAAGTCAATGATAGTGGGAAGGAAGAAGAGGAAACATTTCAAAGATATCTTATATTCCCCATTGCATAGGCAGTGATTTAAGCAAAACATGGAAAAGAATGAAAATATAGAATAACATAGGTTTCTAGCTTGAAAAACAAAATTAATGATGATGCCTTTAACTACGACCATAAATATTAAAGGAGAGTAGGTTCAGGAAAAACTTCCGTAAAAGTCAATACTTCGGCATTTAAAAGGAAAAGGGTACATTAACACAACATGAATGCATATTTGAAATTTCCTTCAATGACAGAATATACTGACTATAAATGACTATATTTTTCAAATGACTAGATTTTAATTATATTTTTATAATTTAATTTATTATATTATTATATTAATATATAATAAATTTATTATATCATTAAATGTAACTTAATTTAATTATATTTTTCAAAGAGTACCTTTTAATTTATAATATACTTACAAATTCAAATAGCAGACAGTTTTATTAGTTTTAAATTCCTACACAAGAGTATGCAAACTTTTCTGTTTCTTACTACATACGAAACAATCAGAAGAACCCATGTTTCTCTATAAACTAACACTGTAGTACTAAGATTCAGTTTGACCAAAGTACGATATTGAAGAATAAGTTCTCAAGATCCTTGTTTCTCTATGTAGTATAAGCTAAATATATTACTTTATAGTATGTTTTTACCTTAAAAATTTGCAT
This sequence comes from Dolichotis patagonum, assembly GCA_004027295.1. Taxonomy (NCBI): domain Eukaryota; kingdom Metazoa; phylum Chordata; class Mammalia; order Rodentia; family Caviidae; genus Dolichotis; species Dolichotis patagonum. Next base: position 10,520 of record PVJX010044963.1, on the reverse strand, counting down.
TGAAATTTATGAGAACATAGTAATATGTGCTATGTAAAAAAAATAGGGAATCAAAAGTCTTGAAGAAGAAATTTAAAAATACCTACTATTATACTTCCTGAAAGTAATCATCTTCAATATTTTGATTTTTATTTCCACATTGTTTGTTTGTGTTTATGCAAAGACTTATACTATACATGTAGTCTTCTTTTCTTATTTCAATACATATTTATTAACACTATGTACTCACCTATCTAGGAGACATTAAGGAAAGTAAAAAAGATTAGACAAAGATTGCATCCTGAAACATATAATATGAGACCACAATAATGTACTTAAGGTTGTAGTTAAAGGACAAACTAAAATCAGCAATGGACAAGTTATGAACTAATCAATATTCAATCAACCAAGGAAAAAGGCAAACCACAATTCAGGTAGATACTCTTTATGCAGTGACTATAAAAATTGTCTTACAAATGCTCATGCAGTATGAGGTTCTTATTAAGCGATTTATCATCCACTGGTGGAACTCAACACTTCTGAATTTCCAGACCACAAAAGAAATAACTGGAAATTTTCATGATGCTATAAACCTATTGCACTGATCTCTTGGTATGTTTCTTAAGACACTGTTTTATAAATGCAATATTGTGAATAGAGAAGAAAGTAAACTTTTCTTACTTTATGAAACTCAATGAATCTTTATTGTAATTAGCCACACAATCTGTTCAAACTTACAGAACTAAACATGTGTAAGTCAGAATCTTTGATTTTAGAACAATTTAAAAATTTAGCTTTATGACTCAGTAAGAAACCAAATGTTTTGGCCTAAACATGAGTAGGAAAGAGTACTGGCAAGAAAAATGACCACAGTGATTCTCTCAGCAATCATAGGATAAGAAAATGGAATTATAGGATAATTGTCTAATACTTTAAACACACAAATATTCTGGAGCACATGCAAAACCAATGAGAACTATTAATTCATTAAAGACTTAAACAAAGATGTCAGACCACAGCTTTCACTTGAAACATAAACAGTGGGACTCAAATGTTTATTTCTATTTGCTTCATAAATTACACTCATTAACCAAAAGTATATGCAAAGTAATAAATTATATTAATCCTAAATAATGATAAATAAAATATTAAATTATCCCTAACTCCTAGGGATAAATTAACAATATTAATTCTGTAACTAAAAAGTTAGGAGAGCTGGGGCTGGGGATTTAGCTCAGCCGCATAAGCACCTGCCTTGCAAGCGTGTGGTCGTGAGTTCGATCCCCAGTACTGATAAAAAATAAATAAATAAATAAATAAATAAATAGAAAGTTAGGTGAGCCAAATAGTTGTCTCTGGAGATTAAATGGTCGATAAAACCTCACAAAGCCACAAGTGACTCTAGTTAAATATCAAGAGGAAGATATCCCCAGAAAAAGGTTAATAATAAGGAAATGCTCAAAATAAGTAACAGTAATAGCTTCAGTAATTATTTTCGTGAGAATTCAATAGATCAATCTAAAGTACTCTTGTTCCACAACTATGAGCACATTCTGAAGGAAAATAAAACAACTTGCTAGAGTTAATTTTTATCAATACAAAAAATTAATGAAATAAAATTAAAACTTATTTGTCATCAAATTAAAAATAATATACTATATATAGTTAGTAGAGTAGCTAAAGTGAAAAAGACAGAAAACACAAACTGTCAGTCTAGATGTAGAACAGCCAAGATTCTTACTTTCTGCTAGTGGGAGTGTAAATTAAAACAGCCTTGGAAAACTTAGATAGCGTTTGCTAGAAGCAAACAACCAGCATCCTACAATGAAGTATCCCCAGTCCTAGACAACATAAACTGGAGAAGTTAGCACATAGTGACAAAAAAAATTAGTTCCTATATGTGTAGGGAAGCAGTATTTGCTTATGATAAAAACTGAAAATTTCCCAAATACATCAAGATTGGACTAGAGAAATAAATTGGGGAATGTTCGTGAAATAGAATATCATACATTAATGAGAATCTACAACAATCTACAACAATACACACTGACACAGCTGTATCTCACAAACAATACTGAATGTAAGAAGATAGACAACCAATACAAGTGACACATCTTGTGTCACTTACATAAACAATAAAATTTGTCCAACTAATCTATGATCAGAATAATGATAATCTTTGGGATGAGAAGGTTGTACAGTGAAAGATTTCTGAAGTTTTGGTGATGTACTTTTCCTCAACTTGAGTGTTGGTTATTCAGGGTGTTTTTAAAAAGTTTTTAAGTTTCATGCTTGTATGTATTTTTCTATAGTATATAATACTCCAAAGAAAAGTTTTAAAAAATAATAATTCATAAAAGCACTTTTCTAACTAAGTATATTTAGTACATTTATTAAATTTAATTTAATATAAATAAATTTCACTAATTACATTTAAGAAGCTTAATTATATGCCTAGCATTCTAGGGTTTTCAAAAGTAGTACAGTTTTTCTTTAAAAAAACAAACAAAAGGATTTATGTGGTTAACAAATTTACAATAATGTTGGAAAATACTTCACACATTCAGAAAACTATTAGAAATAGCAAACAACAATACTATATACATATGATGATTTTTCAACTCTTAAGATAAATGCCATAACATTTTAAATGTACCATTATTTTTATGTAATTATTAGAACAGAACATTTCAATCAATCTCACATGCCACTGGCCATAAAATAAATTTCATTTAAGAGGTATTAAAGTGTTGAATTTTTAAAAATGCTGAGGATGTAGCACAGTTGAAAGTCCCAAGCTTCAATACCCAGTACCAAAACAAAACAAAACAAAAGACCTGTCTCTTAGAATCAATGAAACAATGTGTCAGAAAAGCTAGCAACTATTATAGTCAGAGGAGAAAGGGCTCTGCATACCACCTACACTCTAGGAAGAATTCATGTGTCTAGATTTTGTAACCTGAACAACTAGTTCTGAGATAACAATATGCAATATATTAACTAGTGCATCATTTCTACCTATTTTTTCTGTTTGCTTTTTAAAATAAAATAAAACAAAAAAGAATATGTGTGTTATGTGGGACAAAAGATGATTCTCAAGGTTGGGAAGAAGGAGGTGAGAGGCTAAAGGGCGAGGTTATTCCTGGGTAAGGTAGTTGGAGAAGCATAACTGCACAGGCAGCAACCTACCCAATGCTGTGGGGAGGCAGAGAGGAGGCGGCCTAATTAGAGTGCGGAAAGGAGTATTTGGACGGCAAGGTGAGGCCAGATGATAGAGGAGCCGGAATTTTAACAGAAACAATTTGGACAGCATTCAACTGGCCAGTCAGGGTCACTTTTTAGAAGGAGGCACAGTATGATGCAAATGATATTTGAGGAAGTTTATCTTGCTGGCTGGATGGGGAAGGCTGGAAGTAGAGAAGAAAATATTGCAGAAATACAGGTGTGAAGTGATGAAGACTGGGCTAGAGTACTGACACTAGAGGAGTGCACTAAGTACAATTTTCCATAATATATCTTTAAGATACCTTTAATAGATAAAGCTAAATTTGACTGAATAAGCAAAGCTTCCAGAAAAGAAACTGCATGCTCTTTTTTAAAAATTTAAAGTTGGAAATTCGTACATATTTTTTATATGTGAATATAATGCATTGTGTGAAAGTAACATTTGAATAAAACTCTCAACTTTTTCAAAGGAAATCCTAATCAAGTTCTTGAGACATAAATTTTATAAACATCTCACTAAAGAATCTCTTGGGTATCTATCAATTTAGCTATGAATGTTGGGTGTTATTTTTTACTTAGATGATGTATGACTGTGAGTCACTAAGCACATATGTAATTGGGTCTCTCCCCCAACTCAGCTCAAACCCTTGAACACACTTAAATTCTTTATTTTCTGCCTAAAAAAAATCTTTTAATGAAAAGACAAGGGAATTGGAGTTTTACTTTTCCAAGCAGGGGTTAGGAGGATTAGTCAGGATTTATCATGTGTTCTTCCAGTTCACATGTTCCTGTTTTAATACAGTTCTTATGCAGTCATACACTATTTTTATATTTATGTAGAAAATTTATTCTACAATTGCATTTTCAATTTTTTTTGCTCCTAATTCCACATTATTATCTTGATTTACACAACACACTTAATTCATTCAACTTGACAGGTAATCTTGTATTACTATATCCCAGTTCATTTACTTGTTCGTATGTCAAATAGGCATTTAGATTAGTTATCCCCCTCCTTTTCTTTTTAACTGTTTTTAATTAAAAATAATGCTGCAAATGATTAACTTTATACTGGCAGAAACTACAAGTTCTTCTGATTGGCATGATGATACACATGGCAGAAGGAATACTGAGTTTGAGGTCAGCCTGGGGTACCAAGTTAGTTTAATGCTGAACTGCACAGCAAAACCCTGTCTCAAAAGAAGAAAGAAAGAGAGAAAGAAAGAGAGAAAGAAAGAAAGAAAGAAAGATTAGAGTTTCTCACCATCTTCTTAAAGCAACATATTTTATAAAAAAACTATTTACAAAGCACAAAAAATCTTTGAAAATTCTATGGTATATAGCGAATAAACTTACTCAAGAAAAAAATCTACTAAATCTTAGTGAAATGAGCTGCAGTCTAAACTGTAACTTGTTCCCCCTTCTGTCATACCCCTCTCAGTGTGATACAAGCTCAGTTCTACACATGTGTACCCAAGAATATTTCCCCTAACTTCCAGATCAAGAATCTGGTGTCTCCCAGAGAGTCAGACCAGCGGCATTCTCATATTCCCAGGGAGCTTCCATTTCCCCTGGAAAGGCAACAGGGCCTTCGACATCCAGAGAAATCCTCCTCTTGCACCTCCCACTTGTGGACAGTTATTTTACCCCGGGCCAGCAGGTTGAAAATAATGGGGCACATTGGCTTCATACCAGTTGCTCCCAGAAGACAGATCCATACTGGGAGAGGTCAGCCACAACCACCAGACAGACGCCCTGAACAATAGATATTTTAGACGTAAAGTAAAGCAATCCAAGTGAGGAGAATAAGTCTCTGAAACAATGAACTACAGTAAAGAGAAAGGAAGGAAAGAAGAGCCTTCCTGGAGCCAGAAACTCAAAGACTAATCTGACAGAGAATCAGAGAAATATCCAACACTTTTTTTTTTTTTTAAGCCGGAATCAAACTCAGGACCTCACACTTGCCAGACAGGCACTTGTTCCTCTGATCCATAGCTCTGGCTGTCTAAAGCCTAATTTGATCATATTGTAAAGCTACAGATTTCCCTGGGATTTGTTGAAAATAATGGGACAATCCATGGGAAGTTACTGGAGACTAACAACACAGTGCAACACACAAGGAAATGTTTTAATAAAGAAAAAAGGGAGAAAGCAGTGAAAGAAGACCTTGCTAAAACCTAGCTTTCTATTGTCGTGGTGTGCACACCTAGGTCTGAGCCCAGAAAAATAAAGTCAGAGTCTGGACAACTGTGAGATAAAGGCGCTTCAATAACTTAGTCAGGCCGACCAAGTCAGTAAATGACGTAATCAACAAGAAATCCCAGGGGATGAAGCAAGATCAGTAACTGTAAGTGCTCTCTTGTCTAAGATGCATAATTTTCAACAACAACAAAAAATTATGTGACATGCAAAGAAACAGAATGGTGTGGCCCCAGGAGAGAAAGGATAGCAGGAAACTAAAACCACCTTTGAGAGAACACAGATGAGTATTACAATTATTGGTAAAGTGCATTTCCCAGTGAAAAGGGCAAAAGCTGTGCTGTCTTCACCCCTGACTTACGCAAATGATGTTTATCTGTCTTTAGGCAAAATCGTAGGGAAAAATAAATATTTAGGCATTTTGTAAACTTAAAAGGTAGATTTCAGATTAGCAAAGCCTCATAGAATAGCTAAAAAGGTATAAAGGGGCTACATTTAAATTAAACTTCATATCATATGCACACTGTGAAAAATTTCCTTAACCTACACTATTATAGAAAGTACAGCATTGCTAACACAGCAAAAGAGTGAGCTGGAATCTACATTTTTGGGGAAATATTATGGACTACAGGGTAGAAGACTAGCTGTTGTCTTTCTTTTATTCAGAATAGAGAAAATTAAAAGGGTATATAATTTGTTTAACATTGAGAAAGAGAATCACCTATTCATCCAAAATCTTCTACTCTGTAGTGTTACGGACATATACTTGTGCTCATGAGTCTCAGCAACAGAGCAATAGGTACTAGATCTAAGACCTAACAGCTGTAATGTAGAAAACTGAATATGGGAATGTGGTCCTGCAACTGTGACAGGACAGCTTAACTACGCTGGCAGCTTAGAAAAAAGAAAACAAATACTTTGTAAAACTTGGTTGCGATTTAAAAGCAATAAAACAAATTTTAATACAAAAATAATAAACACTATAATTTTAGAAAAAAATCACCTCTTGTTACCTTCTGTGCTTTAATTTTGTCTGTAACTTTTAACTGGTATGGTTATAAATAGTGCTTAATAATTTTCAAAATACATAATCATGATCTTTTCAAAAAGCATAGGAACTGAACGCTACAGTAGCATACACGGCTGCAAGTGCTTAAGACAAACCCACCTTCCTGTCTTCAATAAGCTCACAACTTGGCACTGTAACAGAGACCAGATAAAAAAGAGAACACAAAGAAATAAATATTAAGTAAAGTAAGCACAGGAACTCCAAAAGCAACTACAAAGGAGGACTACCGGTCTCATTTTTGGAAATGGTCTCTGTCAACACCTAAAATAAAACACATATTTTTTATTTCTACATTTAGCCAAATATAAGCAGAAGTTGGATTGTTATAAATTTTGAAGTACTGAAAACAATACAAATAATTCTTTTTATGGTCAAAGATCTAAGCTGATGCTAACATAGACATTAATGAAATAGAACATTCACAAAATATATTTCATTTGCTATGATAATCTCATGGCTAAATGTTACTTTTATCATTGCTTATAATCTAATTTTTAAAGTGGGAAAAAAGTGACTTTGGAATTACAGTTTTACACAAATTAATTCAAAGAAAGTCCATGTTTTCAGTGAAAACGCACATCAGTGATTTTCAAGCTTCTTATTTTTAATCCTTTTTCATACTTTTTCTTCAAGCTTCTTATTTTATAAATGGAGCATTTTTATTATGTCAGATTTTACACAGAAATAAACAGAGAAAAAGGCCACCATAAACAAACTGCATGGAGCACAAGTTAAATTACTGAGACACATAATCAAGAATAACATTATAGCTATAAAAAATACCTCAGCTGACTCATTTTCTTAATATTGGCACAAGGATAATACATTAATTCTCTTACTATCCTCGTAAGTAGGGAATATAATGCTCCATTACTGTTTCATTATTGTTGCTTCCTCCTACAGCTGCATAATTCAATGCGTATCTGAAAAGCCTGCAAGTTCAGTGCAGCCAGACCAGTGACTTTATGTGTCCTGTACAGTAACACTCATGTGCCAATCTTCTGAAACAAAAATAAATGTAAACGTTTTAGGAAAAGTTGTTGAGCCTGGCAAAGCTTCAAGTATGAAATGAATGGTTTTCCATTAGAGTGCTAGTCTTTTCGACATCTGTTTAGGCTAGAAATTTCCAAAAGAATAAGTTCTCTTATGGAACTCTGAATTTCGACTTCCAGGACCCATCTAAAAGAGGAAGTATTACGACTGAGTGAAATAAGAAAATACTAAAAAACCTATCCAAATATTTTTGAAGCTGCAAAAATATTCAGAGTAAGTTTTGGGCAAGAGCACAACTGGTTTTCATTTTATAAAAACCAGCCTTTTCTATCATGTTTACTCTGGAAAATGAACTTCATTCTGTTTAATTTCGCAGACTGAATTCATAAATGGTATTTGTCTAAATAAATGTATCCAATACTATGTCTTATTTCACATTTCTAATAAAAATAGAAGAATCAAAATAAAGTTCCAGGAAGCCTGGAATCAGGACACTTATTTTTATGACAATTCTCCTATTAAAATATATTTCAAATTCAAGTCAGTTTTTATTTCAGTGGTAAGAAGATAAAAAAGTGAATTAAACTTATTAGTAAATCAAATTGATCCTTTGATCTTTGCCTATTCATAATTATTTTACTTTATCATACTGTGTAAAACAGTTTTATTTCATATAAAAAGGATTAAAGCATTAGACATGGCTAGTTAATCCACTAACTTACTCAATTCCAACAGATATTAGTGTAGCTACCAAAAAATTCTTGCTTGTCATATATCCATTGCCTCAAGATGAATCTGTGCAATAAATGTCTAACAGCTGTGATATCTCTGCCCATTCACATTTCTAAAGCTACAGTCCTTGATACCTTTTTTCTGTTAGGAAAATACATCCCCAAACAGACAGGACCTGTATTTCAGTGGCAGAAACAGTCTTAGCAGCTTAATTTATGTGTATACAAAGGAGACATTGGATGGATAGGCAGATTCAAATGAATCACGAAAGGGCCCAGAATTTGTTGCCAAGACTCCATTAAAGAAAGTTCTAGATCTTTAGAAAAAAGGAACAATAGAGTTCCAAAGTTGGACTCTGTATCATGCTCTGACCTAGTTTCAAAATCCCAACTACCATACATGGATACACGATTTTTCCATGCAAAATCATACTATCAACAAGACAATTCTTTTCTTCCTCAATCTGTCATGGTTATTGTAATAAGCATAGTTATTATAACTAATGATTAGCAGTAGGCAATAAATTTTATTGCAGATTCTCCTAATACAAATAACAACTTCATTGCCCTGTTTCATTTTTTCTACTGTTCATTCACTAGATATTGAAATAAATCATGTACAGATGCTCAGGGGAAGAGAGTTTTAAGATAGCAGAAAAGTCCACCGTGTCACATTTTACAGTAAAAAATGAAAGATGAAACAACAGTCATTGGAATACCTGAACAGAGCAGTTCAACTTGAATAAAAGATGATAGACTATATAAATACCAGAGAACAAAGGAAGCAATCACCTCTTTTCTGATGAAGAAAAGAAGGCCTGTACAGGAGGAAGAAGCAAAACAGAAAGTGGAGTCTGAGTCATGATTTTGCTTTTGAATAGGGGAGACGTGACCTGTCTTCTTGTACATTCTAAACCTGGGGTCTTGGTACACCATGTCTATCTAAACTTGGCCTGTTATTCCCAAGAAGCTAAAGCCTCTTCTACAAGCCTGTTCCAAATAGTGTGTGGGTGGCATTTGATACTTTCTTTTATAGTGGAAATGCCTTCACCACTTTTCTTTATTGTTTTTTATTTTAAAAAATAACACTCGACACAGAGACCAGCATCGCGGCGTGACTCTGTGGGACCCGAACCTCCTGAACCCCAGAGTGGCCCGGGCTGTTTGGATTGAAAGTCTGCGCAGACCAGCATCTCAGCACGACTGTTTGGGACTGGTAGGCCCGCCCTTCATCCACAGGGAACTGCCCTAAGACCTGCATCTGGGCCAGGTCTGTCTGGGCCCATAGCCCCGCCCTTCACCCCCAGGAAATCTCACAGAGACCAGCATCTCAGCCTGAATCTTTGGGACTGGGAACCTCCCAGACCTGCAGAGAGGTCTGGGCTGTTTGGATTGGGAATATTGTGGAGACTGGCATCTTGGCCAGGTCTGTTTGGGACCGGGAACTTTGCAGAAACCATCATTTTGGCCTGACTCTTTGGAACCTGTAGGCCCACCCTTCACTAGCAAGGAACCTCCTGGAGACCTGCCTGGGACAAAGCATGGTGGCCTGGCCTGCCTGAGATTCCACAGGCTCCGGGGTGGCCACACCCAGCATTCGCCTTACAACTTAGGGAGCCAGGAGCCCACAGAGGGGAGATAGGACCCTGTGAGGAAGCCAAGAGCCTGTGGGAGAGCCACTGCCCCTCCAGGAACTGAGGGTGCAAGAGGTAATTCATCACACATGCATAGAAAACTTTGGAACACCGCTCAAAGCAAGGAAATATAGAAAAATGACAAAAGGAAAGACCAAAAGGCAGGCTCACAGCCCTAGCCCTCCCCAAGAAAGCTTAGAAGCTGTGTACATAGAAGAAAAAAGAAGCCATACACCTGAAAAGTCTGAAATGATATCAAATGAAATAAATATGCAAATAGGCAAAGCTATTGAAAAATTCAAATCAGAAATACTTGCCCAGGTAAAAGAAGAATTGATAAAAATAGTGAAAGAAATAGTGAACGCATCTAGTGAAAACACAGCTAAAAAATTAGAGGAACAAAGCAAACAGATAGAATCCCTGAAAGAACAATATAAGAAACAAACAGAATGCATAAAACAGATTCAAAGAGATATATAGGAAATCAAAACTTCTATTGAAAGCTGTAAAAACCGCCTCAATGAAAGTGAAGATAGAATTTCAGACCTCGAAGATAAGATTGCAGCCAGTGAGCAGGAAAGACAAGATCTTTTAAAAATAACAAAGAATCAGGAAATAACAATTCAACACCTGCAAGATGATGCAAAGAAAAATAACACAAGATTAATAGGGATAAATGAAAAAGAAGGG
>PVJX010044962.1:0-12952 GCA_004027295.1 Dolichotis patagonum | reverse complement strand
ATACCAGAGCAGCAGCCTGTGGCACCCGCAGGCGCAGGGAAAGGAGGGAGCAAGGCGGCGTCTGCGGACTGCTGGGGTCACCTCTTGGCCCATGGGCTCCCTGCTCCCCCAGTTTTTTTCCCTCTCTTTGTTAACAAATGTGTCTGAGTCTTGGAAAACACCCCAACCCCGGAAATGTGTGGGAAAAAGAAAACAAAAACTTTCCAAATTCCAACAGTCCCGTGCAGTTTGTTTGGGGTGGGTGCCTTTTGGACCCTGATCTTGGCTTGGGGCCCCAGAGAGCTGGTAAGTCACCCTGGAACTTGAGCGGAGCTTTGGGCTCCCCGCATAGCTGAGCCTCACCCCAGGTCCCACTGTGCAGGGGTGTGGAGGGGACGCCGGTGCTCCTGGGCCTGGCTGGCCTCTGGCTGCGGTCACTGGACCTTGAGAGCTGCAGATGCCAGGTGCTGACTTAGGGCAGGACAGGTGCTGCCTGAGCCTCACTTCCCTTGGAGGGCGGTGGCCAATGAGGACATCAGGGCTCCAGGACGCAGGGGCTTAGTCCCAGCTGCCTCGGCCCCTTCTTCCAGTCTCTGTCCCTCCCCCGTGCCACCAGGAGCTCAGACTCTAGGTCCAGCCAGCTGATTGCAGCAGCTCCCGGAACGGGTGCAGCCACCGTGGAGTCCTCAGCTCTGTGGGGACCTGCATGGGTCGTGGTGGGGACTGGAAATGGGTGCAGATCCACGCGGACCCCTATGTGCAGTGTCCCTGGGAGGAGGGTCTGGGTCCCCAGGTTGGGCGCAGCGGTCCTTGATACACGACACAGCCATATTGCCGTCCCTCAGGGCTTCTCCCTGCCTTTGAAGGGGGTGCTCCTGCTTCCCCTCCCAGCGCTGTCCCTGGCCCTTGGCACACGTCACCCTCCACTGCCCACAGGGCGGTAGGTGGCTTTTTCCAGTCTCAGTGCCTGACCCAGCTTTGGGCTCGCCCTCCTGAGAGCCTGCAGGGGCTATTGGGCAGGGGACTGACCCTTCAGAACTCAGCTCAGGCTCACCTGCCCCCGCCTCCCTCCATGCGGCAGGGAGTGAGTGTCTTCCCGCCTCCTCAGCTCTCTCAGGCCTTTCAAGAGTCCTTCAAAGTCCTATCCAGAGAGAGAGAGAGAGAGAGCAGGTGCCCACTAACCCCAAGAGTGGACTTCCAAGGACTTGGCCTCTCTGCCCCCTTGCGGTTGAGACTCCATCCCTGCTGGTCCTAACTTCTCCCTGTCTTGGAGCCTGGAGTTGGCGTCCTGAGATCACGTTTCACCATCTGTGGGACTGTGGGGAGCTGCCAGGAAGGGCTATCCCCGTGCCTGGAGGCCCCTGTGACTGCTCAACCTAGGGACAGGGCTTATGTCCTTTCTCCATTGCCACTGGTCAGAGCAGGCAGGCAGGCAGGCAGGCAGGAGTTCTAAGGCACGAGGGCAGGAACATCTTATTCCAGAAATTTTTAGAGTGGCCCTAAGTGAAGTTGAGGAGAGTCACGAGAATTGGGAGATGGCCTGGGTCCACAGTGTGGCTGTGGGACTCCGTCTTTCCCACTCTGGACGAGGAGGCCATGAGCTCCCTCGCTCCAGGGCCCTGTTGGAAGAGGCGAGGTTCCTGGGCAGGGCTGCTGCCCCGGTGCTCCCGGTGTACAGACGGTCACCTCAGTGTCCCTACACTGGACGCTGAGGTAGCGCCTGGCCTGATCCTGGCTCTTGAGGGTGGGCTCACTGGACAGGGAGCCCAGGGGAGGCCCAAAGAACATCTGGGGATTGCTGAAATCCCCGGATCTGGGCTTCTTGACAGAGGCCTCCGGGGTGTCAGGAGACTCCGCCGTGGGTACACAGGGACAGCGGCTTGTGGGAGCTGGAGATGGAGTTTGGCTGACTCCTTGGTCCTTGAAGAATGGCCCAGTCACCCAAGCCCCGCCTTGGGCGGGTACAGAGCCAGGAGTGCCCGTCCTGCCCCTCCAGGTACAAGCACTGGAGTGAGCTATGGCCTGGCTGGGGCAAGACCGACTGTCCCGAGCCCCTTTCCTGGGTCCCCACCACCTGAGGTCTCTGCTGGTCCTGGGTCCCTCTTCCCCACACCCATTTCCCTTGGCCCTTCCCGGGTGGGGTCCCCAGCAGTGTCAGCAGTCAGGAGTCCCATGGAGGGCATTAGAAAGAGGATGTGTCCCTCAGGGGAGGCCCGAGTGTGGGTGGCACAGGCCTCCTACCTTGGCCCGAGTGTGGGTGGCACAGGCCTCCTACCTTGGCAGGGTACACATTTGGCCATGGGGACACAGCTCACTGCCAAAGTGGCCTTCAGCGACCAGCCCTGCTCAGCCAGCAGAGGGGTGACACGCCCTGGAGGCAGCACACCCTGGGTCCTGGACAGTCGTCCCGCCTGGAAAGACCAGCAGCAAGGCCACTCTGAGTGTGAGTGGGAGGACAGCCTGACCTGCCTGGTGAGCAGGAGGGACATCCTGGGGAGAGCAGGGGCCATTTTCCCTCTGGGTTCTGCCTTCTGGAAGTTTCTGGACACTCCAGGGCCCCAAGAATGTAGAAGGAGGCTAGGGGGCTGCTGTCAGCCAGGAAGTGAGTGACACAGGACAGAAGCCAGCGGGTGCAGACAGGCTTGTCATGGGGTGTCTTTGCAGACATGACTCCTACTTTGTTTACTTTAGCTTGTGTGTGTGTGTGTGTGTGTGTGTGTGTGTGTGTGTGTACCGGGAACTGAACTCAGGACCTCACGCGTGCCAGGCTGACCAGGCTGATCTTGAGCTCATCAGGTCGGGCTGGCTTCAAACTGTTACTGAGCCTTCTGCCTCAGCCTCCTGAGTGCTGGGATTCTAGGCACACGCCACCATGCTCAGCCGAGACTCCTGCTTCCATCGTGTCGGTCTAGGGCGCTTCGCTGAGGTGGCCATAGGTGAGTGGCCAAAGAACATGACCCTGGAGGTCAGGGGCTGCAGCTAACAAGACCAGGCAGGAGCGGGGCTCCTGCCCCCTGGGGACCGGCCATTGACCTTTCTGCGTGTGTGCAAACGTGTGTGCAAACGTGTGTACACATCAACGTGGGGTGCCTGGGGTTTGGGGACCCAGCTGTTGCCGGTAGGGGTGGCGCTGCAGAGCGCTGTGCTGCCTTTCGTTTTTTTTTTAAATTGCAGGGCCCTGGCTCCTCTGGGGGCCGTGAGGAAACCCTGCCAGTGCCCTCAAGAAGCATCCCCGTCTGCCCAGGCAGTGAGGCCAGGCGGCCCAGGGCCCTGTGGTCAGAGCTGCACTCTGCAGCTTAGGTTTCAGGCCTGAATCCTTGCGTGTGTCAGGGCTGTCAGCGGCTCTGAGCTTCAGTCATCTCACCTGCAAAGCTGCTACGTGCCAGGCTCAGGAGAAAGAGCTGGTCCTCCAGGAGCCCAGCAGGGGGCCTCGCCCAGCCCCTGGGGCAGGAAAGCTGGCCTGGAAAAGACCTCAGTCCTCTCCTCCCCCACCCCAGGGGAGACCCTGGGGCTCCTGGCGGCTGTCAGTGAGTGGCAGTCATATTGTCCCATTCTCTACTCTTTATTCCATCTCCCATGTGGACGCATCTCCAGCCAGCACTGGGACATATGTGAGGCCTCCTGGCCCCCTGGGGACTCTGGTGGTGGGTGGAGAAGACAGGTATGTGGCCATGTCCATGGGTCAGGGAGTCACCAGGTCTCGGGCTGGCCCTGCGCCCTGCAAGGAGTGTTGGGTGTGGAAGGGGAAGGGACTGCAGGCAGGGGACATGGCCAAGCATGTGCAGGAGTGTGGAGAGGGAGGCTGTGGGCCAAAGTGACTGGGCCAGTCTACCACGGGCCAGCGATGACACTGAGAGGCTGAGACTCTCAGCTTGTGCTTAGCCAGGGGAGATGGCAGGCAGCTGTGAGCCCCAGGGCTGCTGGGCAGAGAGCAGTGAGAGGTGTCCCCTGACCAGGCAGCCATGGAGGTCGAGGGTGTCAGGGTGGTGACAGTGCGTAGGGCAGATGCCTGCCAGTTAAGTGTCCTTTGACCTTTCTGTGCCAGAGGGGACTCCTGACAGTGAGGGGGCTCCAGGAGAGGGCAGTCCTGGGTCCCCAGAATCAGAAGCCTTCAAGCACCTCTGTTGTCCCCGGAAGCTGTCTCCTCTTCCTCTTCGCCCCACCGTAGAAGGCTAGAGTCTCGTGGACGCCAGGATGCAGGGCCCTGGTGTGCTGTGTGTCGCTTTCTTTACTGCCCTGTTCCTGAATGAGGTGGCAGGTATGTCTCAGGGTGCTGACCTTTGATCTTTTTTCACCCTGAGGACTTGGGAGATCTTGCTCCCCGCTTAGGACTGTCATCGTGGGGGTGACATGGGCAGTGACAGCACTGCTAGACACTTCAAGCTTTAGTCTGGGGCCAGTGCAGACCCCAACAACAGCTAATACACCCTGCGGGGGGCAGGGAGAGAAACCCATACACCCCTCCCTCAACACTTCTTGAAACAGAGCTGGGGTGCTCTGGCCACTTGGGCTTTGCCCTGCGGTGGGACAAAGGGCACAGGGTAAAGCCACCGCGGTGGCCACAGACTCAGCCCTGGGCCTCCACTCTCCTGCGGATGTGCCATGTGAGTCTGGGCTGGTCCTACCCCTCTCTGGGCTTCTACTTCCCCCTCGTCCGTTCTGGGGTTCTCTGGAGAAAGGGAGAGGCGGAAGGAGGCAGGGAAGGAGGGGCCCCAGGGCCGTCCACTCACTGGCTCTGCAGGTCTTGGATGGTGTCGGGCAGCGGCAAGTTCCGGGTCTCGGGCAGCAGCAGTGCAGCTAAGCCGCTCAGCAGCGGCACTGCCCCGTACAACAGCAGGGGCAGCGCGGGGCTGTGGACGCTCAGCAGCCGGACGAGAGGCCCCAGGATGGCTCCCATGCGGGCAGCCATCTGGCCCAGGCCCACGGCCGTCATCCTGCGCGGGCAGACGCACCTGTGAAGAGCCGCTTCCTGGCCCTCGGCCTTGGCCTTATGCCACGGTCCAGGCCCTGGGCATCAGGCCTGACTGGGATGCACTGGGGAGCAGACATTGGCCCAAGCCCTGGAGCCCGGGACGCCCTTGCCCCGCCCCTGCCGGCCCCGCCTCCAGCCCCGCCCCGCAGCCTCACCTGAGCACCGTGGGGAAGAGCTCGTTACTGTAGACTGTGATGCAGCTGAAGGTAGACCCCAGGGACCCCAGCCCCAGCACAGCCAGCGCCGAACGCAGCGACCTCATGTCTGCAGACAGACAGGTTGGCTTCCGACTCCAGGGCTCCCCTTATCCCAGACGCTTCTCCAAGGGTGCAGAATGTTTCCACTTGGGCAGGGGGCATCCGAGACCCCACACTGCACCCTAAGTGACTTCTGACCATACCTCTAAGCTGTTCCCACCCAGAACCAGACCTCAGGGGTCCTCCCCCGTGCCTGTCCTGTCCTGCTGAAGTCCATCACCCAGTTCTCCCTTGCTGCCACACACGGCTCATTCAGTGCCCTGGAGCTGCCCAGTGCAGGACAGCTCCCAGCAGGGCCCTGCTCGCCAGGCTGCTCTGTCTTTGACCCTGAGCCTCCCTTGGGCACTTGCACCACTCACTGTGTGGCACCAACATGTTGGCCAGGATGCAGAGGCCGGGCAGCATCAGGGAGCCGGCCTGTGAGGGGCGGCGGCCCAGGCGGCCCAGCAGCAGCTTGGTGCCCATCTTGGTGGGGATGTCCACGACCCCGATGAGCACCTGGATCAGGAAGACATTGCTGCCCAGGGTCTGGAGGTCCAGGGCCAGGCCGTAGAAGGTGAAGCCAAAGGCGAACCTGGGTCGACACAGAGTGAGGGCTGGGCTTAGGGCCGCTCTTTTCCTGCTTGGTCTGTGACTTCACTTCCCGTTTGCCGAAGGGCCCCTTCCTCAGATTGGTCAGTGGCAAGCACTGGGGAGAAGCTGGGGTGTAGACCCAGGTGCAGAAGGCAGAACCAGGGGTGTTTCCTTCTCCCTTTGGTCACTCTGTCTGGCGGTGGCCACGTCCCTCTGTGGCTCCTGCCTCCCTCCATGCTGCGGTGGCTTTGGTCTTTTCTAGTCGCCCAGGCTCCTGGGTTCTCACAGTAGCCCCACTCCTGGAGGGTGCCTGTGCCTGTCTGCGGCTCCCTGATGGCCTCCTGTCCTATTTGCCCAGCAGGTCTCCCAGCGCCTTGCTCTTGGTCATGAATCCTCCTCCTATCTGCTCGGTGCTGACAGCCCTCTCGGGAAGCTCCCAGGCCAGGTGGTTCCTGCTGGGCTAGAGGGGAGGTGTGGGCAGGCACCTACCAGCATAGCATGGAGATCCAGAGCCGCAGGCGCAGGCTGGGCGTGTGGAACAGGGCACTGGGGCTGACGGAAGCCCGAGCCCCATGCAGCTCCTCCTTCATGGCTGAGAGCAAGGCCTGTGGGGCGCGGTGGTGTTGGCCCTGGGGTTCCCAGCAGCTCTCTCCCAGAGACCTTTATCCCGGAGGAGCTGGGGCCCTGAGCAGAGTCAGGGCGAGAGCTGAGGGCAGGGATGGGGAGGTCCGGCCCACCTCACCTCCTTGGTCAGGGTGTCTCCTAGTATCTTCCGGTTAATGGAGGCCACCTTCCGCAGCTCCCGCAGGCCGAGATCCAGCTTGCCCGTGGAGAGCAGCCACCGTGCCGACTCTGGCAGCCACCTGGAGTGGGGCCATAGGAGGGGTCTGCGGTGTTGGGGGGACCTGGAGCTGTTGGCTGCTGAGCCCCCCAGCAGCCCAGTGTGGCCTGTGTGTGCTATGGGGGTCACAGTGCAGTGGTGTCCGGGTCATGGAGGGTGCATGGCAGAAAGGGACACCTGGGGCACAGGGACGCATCTGGGGTGCCTGTGTCTGGGCTGGAGGGGTGTGCTGGGCTCCGGAGCCCCACAGCCTGTGGGCCCCAGCCCCACAACCCTGATTTCTGGCACCCAGGGCCTCTGCTCCCCAGTAAAGGAGGCTCCCACATGGGGCCCCCAGGAGAGCGTAAGGTCTCCTCCTCCCTGGGGAGAGGGTTCAGCACTTACCATGAGTAGGCAAAATAGAGGAAGAAAGGGGCAGAGAGGGCCACCTGCAGCAGCGTCCACTGACGCAGGCTGTAGGCCACTGCAGCCATCAGGATATGTCCGAGGCTGAAGCTCATAGAGTTCAAAGTCATCATCAAGAGGGAAGCCTGCGCTGCCGTCCACTCCATCACTGCAAGGACACGCGGGGTCAGGCCCGGGGCCTGCCCGGAGCTTCCTCCCATGGTACCGGCCCAGGGACCTACAGAGACTGGTCGTGCTCATCATGACGCCCGCCGCGGGGAAAGCTGCCAGGAAGCGGAACAGGCAGTAGAGCGGGAAGCTGGGGGTGAAGGTGGTCGCCGTGCCCCACACGGCTATCTGAAGGTAGCTCCAGGTCAGCACCACCCTGCGCCCAAACCTGCAACACACGCACTGGCAGCCTGGGGGAGCCGGGCCGCCGAGAGCCTGCCCTGTGCTTGCCACACTCGGGCCAGACCGGCCGGGTCCTCCACAGGAGCCCGCGAGCATAGAGAACCCAGACCCGCCGAAGGCACACTCAGCAGGAAGTGAGTCTCCCATCCCCAGGAGCACTCAAGCAGCACTGACGACAAGTGCACGGCCCAGCGGTTTTGTTTCTTTGAGACAGGGACTCAGTTGAATCCCCTGGTTGCCTAGTCTGGGCTGGAATTTGTAACCCTCCTGCCTCAGCCTCCCAGAGAGCCAAGATCACAGGTGTGTGCCACCACGCCCGGCAACCCGCCCGGCATTGCTAGCGAATGTTTGACAAGAAATGAAGATGCTCTACGACCCCAGAGTAAAATTGTGAATTTGTGGGAGCGATACCGGGCATGGTGGCACGGGCCTATAATCCTAGCACTCTGGAAGGCTGAGGCGGATGGTCCTGGGTTTAATTCCCAGTAAGGAAAAAAGAAAAAAAAAAGGAGAGTGACAAAGTGGAAAGGGCCGGGCCAGCGCCACAGTGCTCACCTGTCCGAGACATGGCCGCACACCGCGGCACCCACCAGGATCCCAGCCAGGTAGATGGACTGGGCCATGGGCCTCAGGGCCTGAGAGTCACACACCAGGTCCCACTGTGGGGAGAGAGCAGAGGCAGAGCTCAGGAGGCCGGGAGAGCCTGGGGGGAGGGGAGGGGACAGACCCCAGGGACACGGCCTCTGGGGTCACAGAGCAGGGCCCTAGAGGACACCCTGGGCGTAGCTGGGTCTCTTGAGGAGCATTTTGTTGCTGGCCTAAGCCCCAGCTTGGCTTCCTGTTGCCTCATGGGCCCCGGTCAGGCCCGGTCAGGCCCTCTCTGCCGCTCTGCCCTCCACCCCATCTTGTCCGTGCTGCAGGGGCCGCCAGAGCTGAGCCTGCCTCCCGGACCCCCAGGCTGATTCCTCCCCTTCTCACAGAGAGGCCCATCCCCACAGGCCCAGATTCAGCTGATGCCCCTTCTTAGAAGCCACTTGGATTTGTCCCATCCTTGGGGAACCCAGTGAATAAGTCACCCAGTCTCCAGGGACTCGGTCCCCAGGGGTCACAGCTGATGCCGGCAGCCAGGACCTCATGCAGGTGTGGACATCAGAGGAGCCTGCATTCAGGTGGTCCCTGGGACTGAGTCCTTGCCATCCTCTCCCCCATGGGACACATGGCTGACAAGGGGCTTCGAGCCAACCCGGAGGTGAGGGAGGCCCACGGGGTTCCAGCATAGCCAACTGAGACCTGTGACTCTGACCTCCAAGGTGCCAGAACTTGGAGTGGGCACCTGGCAGTCTTTACCTTGGTCACCACGGTGGCGGCAAAGGTACTGTGGTCGTACACCCAGCCGTCCACGCACGGCTCCGTGGCAGCCTCGCTCCAGTTGGTGGCCGTGGCGTTGGGGTCCAGGAGCTGCCACTGGGGTTGGCGGAAGCGGCGGCACGGGTGGGGCTGCCGGTCGGGGCCCAGCGGGATGGACACGGCCAGGAGGGCCTTGGGGTCCAGGCTTCCAGTGCCACTGGCTTCAGAGGTGCTGTTGTCCAAGAGGGGCACCCAGCAGCGGTGGCTGGGCACAGCAGCGGAGAAGTTTTCCAGCATGTTCTGGGTGGTGACCCACATGATGGGGACCAACAGAGCCACCGCCTGGAGAAACTGGAACCTGCCCAGGCCGCCAACTTGGTCCAGGAGCTCAGGAAATCCCATGGGGGAGGCCACTTCACAGAGGCCAGCTCAGGGCCACAGGGTCAGTGTGACAAGCCCGTGTGTCCTACGGTGGCGCCCACGCCGGCTTCCCCAACTGGATAGCTGGGAGCATGTCAGGGGCCACCAGCTGCCCAGAGCATCTGCCCACTGAAGGGCGGCTCCAACTGACACCTGGGCCTGTGTCATCACCCTCTCCCACGGCGACTGCTCCGACCTTCAGCGACAGCTGGATTTGGGGGTGGGGAGAGGATTAAAGTGTGACCAGTGGTCACTTATGGAAGACAGTTTAACAATCACCGTCTTAGGCAAAGTTTAACTGGCTCTGACGGAGGGAGACAGCAATGTGTGAGGTCAGCATGTCCCCCACCTGTGGGTGCTGCTCCTGGGGTGGCTGGGTGCTGGGGCCGCCTGTCCTGCTTACCTGGGAGAAGGTGGGCAGGGAGTCTCCGGATCTCCAGGCTGACGTGAGCCTTAGGCTTGACCCCAAGACTTGCGGCCTGCGGGCTTCGCTCTCCTCACCAGCTCTGCTGTAACCCTCTCCCGAGCCTCAGCATGGGGGGTTTCTGACCTTCCTAGGTGCCCTCTGGACCTCTTGATTTCAGGCTGCCCAAAGCCACCCTGCCATCTCTGCCCCTTTCCAAATTCTTCCCCCAGGGGCTGTGCCAGAGCTATGAGCTCCCATCTCAGGTTTTCTGCCCAGAAACAGTGTCACCTTTCCTGTCTCCTGCTCCTCACTGCCTTGTCTCCTCCAGCAACCAAGATTCCAGTTCCCCTCCTGAGGGTCTTCCCATCTCTGCCTTCCCCTGCCCGGCTCCTGTCTCTGTTCCTGTTCCTCTGACCATCCCCACGTGACACACCCATGTGCCAAACTCTGCTGAAGAGCTAGGCATTCTGGGTGCAGGACAGCTGGTGATGCTTCACCAGGGGAGGTGGCCAGCTGGGCGGGGTCAGGGCGTTCAGACCAGGCCAAGAGAGCTCGGTTGGCTGTGATCGCCTCCAGGCTAAAGGGGCAGAGAACAGGAAGCAGTAGACCTGTGTGTGCACGTACATGTGTGTGTGTGTACACATGAGTATGTGCATGTACATGTGTGCTAGCATGTGTGCAGTATGTCCATGCCTGTGCAGTGCAGCAATGAGGGCTCCCAGCTGTTTGTCCTCCTATGCGTTGGACACAGAGTGCCCATGGCAGAAATGTCTCCTCTCATCTGCTTCCTTCACTCCCTCTCGCTTCCCTCTGCCTGCCTGTGTGGCTCACCAGCCAGGGCCCCCTTGCTTCCCTGAACCCTGCACCTACTTTGTCCGCACTTCCCACCCTGCCCCGTGCTGCTCACTGTGCTCCTCCCTTAGCCCGGAATGCCATCTCCAGGCTCAGCCTGGGTCACACTCTCAACGCTGCCTGTGCTTCCTCCTCTAGGAAACTCTCCTTTCTTATTCCTGTTTCCTGGGGCTTGCAGTCAGCCAGGGAGCCTGATCTTCATGTGGGCCTGCACTCTATTATGATTCCATGGTCTTATGTCTAGCTAGTTTCTGGAGGATGGGGACCTTTCTTAAAGGCCTTTTAGTTCCTAGCACTTATTTGGACAGCAAATGAAGGTTCCACGAAGAGTTGCTGAAGTACATGGGTAGTTTTTACAACAACTTCCATTTTTTTTCTGATTATGAAATTTATAACCTCCCAAGAAATTCAAGTAACATTGAAAAGTTTAACAGAAACAAAATTT
The DNA here is from genome assembly GCA_004027295.1 of Dolichotis patagonum. NCBI lineage: Eukaryota > Metazoa > Chordata > Mammalia > Rodentia > Caviidae > Dolichotis > Dolichotis patagonum. The sequence goes on along the minus strand of PVJX010044962.1, from coordinate 2,065 downwards.
ACTTTTAAACTTATCAATTAGTGTCCATTACTGTTTATATTTTGGAGTAAATATGTCAGGTAAGGTACATTCATTTCCTTTTGTAAAACCCCAAAGAAGAGTCCCTTACTTTTGACTACCAGTTTTAACCTGTTCATATTTATTGTGATTATTAACATGTTTGAATTATGTTTTCTTTACCATATTTTCCCTTTAAGTCTTTCTTTGCTTGTTCCTATTTTCCATTGAGTTTTCTTGGTTTATTTTTCTTCTGTCTTGGCATAGTATGGCATAAGTATACTTTATTTCTGTTATCCTTAGAATGAGGAACTATTTCATGCCGTCTCTTCTTTGAAATTCCCATTTCCTCCCCCATCCTATCTCTCTCAGTAGATGGCCTTACTTCTTGTTTCACTAAAAAGATAGACAATGTCAGATACCAATGTTCTCATTCTTTGAGCCTCCCACCTGCCTCAGTGCCTCACATTCTGTCTTCCCTTGTCCTGTCTGGACTGGTCACACCACCCTCAAGCGTGTGCCTGGAGCCTACCGAGTATGTACTCACGTCTCCTCTTCTAGGCCTCTGATTTTCAGAGGTCAGGAAGGGAGGAGGGACAAAGAGAGTGAGAGAGAAAACCAATGAGGTATGAAAACTAGGACAGCACAGTGTTCCGGAAGGAAGTGGAGGTAGAAAGCATTTGACAGAGTCATCAAGGACGCCAGGTTTGCTGGGAGCCACTTGGTGGGCGTGGCAGCGAGGACTTCTCTGATGACTGTGGCTTGAGGGCTTGCTGATGACTGTGGGGTAAAATCCAGACAGGAATGGGGTTCACCTGAGAGTTGGAGGAGAGGAAGTGGAATTGGTGGCTATAGGAAGTGGAATCATTTATGGAGAAACAGGGAAATGGGGAGTGGGTTGAAGGAGGCACAGTGATTGTCATGGTTGACACACTGTGTCAACTTGAGAAATTTAAGAAGTTTAACTGAGAGACTCAGCAGAGAGCCAGGACCCTTGCTTTGTAAATATCCTCATCCTGTGCAAGAGGGGGCCACAGAGGTGGTGTGAATGGTGGGGGGTGGGAGCCTGCTTACAATGTAAGAGAGGAGAAGAGGCGTGTTGCCCCCTGTTTTGCTCTGGCTGCTTTTGCTGGCTGCTGCCCTGAAGTGTTGCCCTGGTGCCAGGCCACCCTGCTTTGGAGCCAGCTGATTATGGACCGAAACCTCCACAAACTGTGAGCTAAATCAACCTTTCCTTTCGTTTTGAGTGTCAGACATTTTGTCCCAGCAATGAGAGAAAAGTAACCAAGACAGCAACACTGGCCACTGTGACAAGCAGTGCCCACCGTGTAGGACAGCTCACATGCCACAGAAGTTTACATCTTGATCTTGTTAAATCCCCAGTAGGGAGGGGGCAGCGCTCTCCTCTAAGGGGTGTCTGGAACACACACTTCCTTGTCCTGTGGCTCTGAGTTGTCACCCACAGTCACCGTGCCCATAGGTTTCAGATCATGGCGGGGAAGAGGATGGCAAAGCCACCTCCTCAGCCTGCAGGGGACTGACACTGCTTTGATTTCCAACCCCCTTGTGAGAACTAGTCCCAAGGCCCCGCCTAAATGGCAGAGAGTGGGTGGGGACCAGGCGCCCTGTTGCTGCTTCCCAGCCACGCACTACACTGCGGGGAGACAGGCTGCCAGGGGACAGCTGCTGTGCTCTGGGCCTCGCGCACTTGGGTCTTTGCGCTTTATTCCCAGGTGGGAGGTGCTGCACCAGCTGTGTGCTGATGCTCAGTCCTGGCCGCAGCACAGTGGGTGTTTGTTGGAACCGGATGCTTGAGCCCCTGAGAGGGCCAGGGCCTGGCTACAGTGGGGGCTGCAGAAGTGAGGGACACAGAGGGACCCCCTGCTGTGCCGGAGGACAAGGGGCCGCTGACTAGGAGCAAGGCTGATGCGAGGAGAGTGGGACGAGGGTGAGCAGAGAGTGGATGGTGGTGCGCAGGGAGTGGGCATCGCGCCAGCTGGCGAGGGCCCCCCCGGGGTCTGTGAGGAGATTCTGCGATTCCAGTCACCCTGAGCTAGAGCCGCAGGGT
>PVJX010044961.1:0-12948 GCA_004027295.1 Dolichotis patagonum | reverse complement strand
CACTGTTTGAATGTCTACTTTACATGTTTTAACTTTGTAAATTGAACAACTATTTCCAAGAAGTCAGTATGTAATTTGTCAAGCAATAATTTTTTTAGGTTTTTTTGTTGTTGTTCTTTTCCTTTTTTCCTTGGAATACTGTATTGTTGCTACCCTTTATTCTGTTTTGTTTTGTTTTTCTCTTTAAATAAAATTATTTAAAAAAAAGAATGTAGTCATCATGTACTATAAGCATGTACTAATAAAAAACATTTTAAATATCCTCTTGTATGGATTCTTTATCTATTCACTAGCTGATAGGCGTTTGGTTGTTTCTACCTTGTGTTGCATACTACTGCAATGAATGTGTACAAGTTTTCATACAGACATAACTTTTTCACTTCTCTTGGGTACATACCTCCAACTAATATCGAGTATATACCATGTTTATAGCAGCACAATTTGTAATAGCCAGATGTTAGAAACAACCTAAATGCCCATCAACTAAGGAATGGATAAAAAAGATGTGGTATTTTTCTACAATGGAGTACTACTCAGCCATAAAGAAGGATAAACCGGAGAGCGTTTTATAGGTAAATGGATGCACCTTGAGAACAGCCATAAAGAAGGACAAACTGGAGCCTCTTATAGGTAAATGGATGCAACTTGAGAAATAAGATGCCTGTATAAACATTGTGTTAGCATGAGAAGCTGAATCGTATGTATATGTATATAACAAATAATTAAGATATTTATACTACTGATTTCTCTGAGTTCACTGAAGAGAAAGATCTGTGTTAGTATTGTTCAGATAACTGAATGTTTTGGGTAAATGATTCGGGTATGACAATATACTGCTGCGCCCTCACTGACGTGTTTTGAAATTTTGTTTTAGTTTTTTCTTTTTCTCCTTGAAATAAAATGGATTCGGGAAAAAAAAATGGGTATTTATTCAAAGGAATGACATATACATAGATCATGTGATACTTCTGGGTTTAACTGAGGAAATGCCAAACTGATTTCCATGGCAGCAACACTCATTTTACATTCTCAGCAACAGTATATAAAAGTTCTGATTTCTGCACATTTGCTTCAACATTTGTTATCCGTCCTGTAGATTATAACCTTCCTAGTGGGCAGGAAGTGGCATGTTGCTGTGGTTTTGATTTCCATTTTCCTGACTGCTGATAATGCTAGCCATGTTTCCACATGCTATTTCTTATACACTTTCTACTAGTTACTTTGAAGTTACTTCAATTATTTGCTATAATTAATTGTATCAAACTTTGCTCAAATTGCCAAGTAGTTTCTCTGTCCTGATTGGACCCTGGCTCCTCAATATGAAAAGTCAGTGATTTATTAAGCAGAAACTCAATGTCTAACAGAATTTTTTCTTTTAGTACCAGGGATCGAACTCGTGACCTTGCACTTGTCAGGCAAGCACTTACTCCACTGAGCTAAATCCTCGGTCCTTTAAAGGATTCTAAAAGTAGGAAACAGCCAGTCGTGGTAGTACATACCTATAATGCCAGCGCTTGGAAGGCTGAAGCAGAGAACTGCTCCAGGTCCGAGGCCGTCTGGGCTACACAGAGAGTTCAAGGCCAGCCTAAACTACATAGAGAAACTCTGTCTCAAATAAAACCAAACAAAAGGATGAAAAAAAGTAAAAATGGGAAATAAAAAATAAAGCCGAAAAATATTTATAACTGGTTAGACACTCCTTTTACAAAGAGCTAAGGAAAAGCCTGGAAGGGTATGGGAAATAAAAAACCTCGGGAACAAGACTTTCAATTTTGCACATGTGAGTTCATATGTGTTTTGACGTAGGACTTTTTTGAATAGGAACTGTTAAGGTATGGTTTTATAGGGGATTTTTTTTTTTGTTTTCTTCAATGGCATTCAAAGGACAGTCCTAGACATAATTTTATTTGGAAAAGGTGACCTCTATGCAGAAGATTAATAATACTCAATGCAAACCAGGCATGGTGGCACATGCCTATAATCCCAGCACTCTGGCAGGCTGAAACAGGAAGATCAAAAGTTTGAGCCTAGCCTGGGCAACTTAGCAAGACTGTGTCAAAAAAATAAATAAAAAGGGCTAGGGATACACTCAGTGCAAAGGCCCTGGGTTCAATTCCCAGTAGCACAAAAACAAAACAAAAATTGAATATAACTGGTCTTAAGAAAACTCAACAGCAGTATCTGAAAAGACAATTTCCTCTGCCCAGGCCAGCTGAGGTAGAATAGAGACTGCTCTGGAAGGTAACTGAGTAATGGCACTCTGCCCAGAAAAGATGGAAACCAAATTGTAGTTTGAAAATAGTAACCTGCAATATATAAATGAATGTGTACTGATATGTGCAATAAAATTGGTAGGCCAGTCTGCAGGTCCTCTGTTCTGTATTGTATATGGACACAGAACATGTAGCAAAAGTATAAAAATATATGTAAGAAGAAAAGAACTTCAAGTTAAAACTATGATTTTTCTCCAGTGAAAAAGAGAGGAGACTGTGGGGGGAAAAACACATAGGGCTTTATGAAAAATGTAATGTCCCATTTGTTAAAAAAATTTTTTTAAACACTGAAACATATGGCTTATTAAGATTTAATGATGGTTATCATATTATCGCACATGTATGTGTACACTAATATGTCATGAGAAAGTTGGGATAAAGGTACTCTTTTATTGCTACTCTTTCTGAGACTGGAAGCTTTAGGTCAATGTAGCAGTTCCATATTGTTTACTTGCCCGGATCTTTAAAAATCTTTAAAAAATCTTTAAAAAATGCAAGGGAAGAAACATAGTAATAATAAAGCTGCACTCCTGAAAAGTAACTGTGTTTGACTCTGCTAGAAGCTGTCCTCTCAGTGCAGACAAAAGCCATCATTACGCACCTGAGAAAAGCAGTGGGCGCACACACAATACCTGCTCCCAGCAGCAGTAATAAATGAAGCTCAGACATGATGACGGCAGTGATTAGCCACTGCCCATAAGCCTCAAAAAAGAGGCAAAGTCTGAACTAAACTGCCTCTGGGAAGCTGAAACAGTGGATGGGTAGGAGCCGTCTCATTCCTGCTAAGGAGCTGAAAACATCCTACTGTCAGCGAGAACCACACGAGGGAAGAAGCAGAGAAATGGGGTGCATCTCTATTTCAGAAAGATCTCTGTTTGTTCCAGTGGTAACACGGAGGACAGACAGGAGAGGGCTGAGCCAAGAGCCAGGTGATGCCATTTTAGCAGTCTGGGCCATCTGCCTTCAAACAGGGAGAACACTGACACAGGTCCTCAAAGTGATTCGCTAGGTTATTGAAAGAAACACCAGAATACCCATGTGCAACTTAATTTTTAACCGTACTGGCACTGCCTACCCGCCGCTGAGCAAGGCACATGAAGTCCCACAGTACGAGGGCTGGTGGTACCGCCACTCTTCGGTTCCTTTCCTAATGTGCACAGCTTATGTGGTACAAATGACATCAATGTGGCTGAGCTCATGAAAACGATCTTTTAAAGCATAATCATCCCTCTACTTCACCATGAGATACTAAGAAATCATGAAATTTGCACCTCAAAATTCTCCAGTTATCATGGAGCAATTTCCAGATTTTTGTGTTTTTTTTTGGCAATTTCCAGAATGTAAGATAAGGTGAATATTTTTCTTTAACAGAAGTACTGGTGTTTCCAGTTTGCTACCTTTCCTGGGATGGCAAATGTCTGTCAGAAGCATGGAATCTACCTGATATTCCCCAAACACATCCAATCTACCCTTCCCAGACACAGGAGATGGTGCAACCAAGGCTGAAAACCAGCTACTTTTAAAAGAATGCACTAAGTTGAGTGCATCTTGAAAAGTTTTTGTAAATGTTGACATCAACGTTTTCTCTAAAAAAATAGAAGTATGATACAAAAGTTATCCTAAACAAAGCTTTTGTAAATGGGGAGCGGAGGAGGGGTTGAAGGGAGGGTAGGAGAATGAGAAAGAAAAAGAACAAGTTATATATCATATACAGGTACAAATTCTCTACGATGAATGTGATCATCATGTACATCTAAAATGTAGCAAAAATATATGATTGAATTGCAAAAAAAAAATAAAATAAAACAAAATAAAAGCTATCATACAGTAGCTACACAGTTCTCAAAGTAGTCTGAAGTCCTTAAGAGTCACCAAAATCCCTTAAGGGGATCCATGAGTTTAACACTTTTCATAATAATTCTAACATTATTTGCCTTGTTCACTCTCATTTGCTCGTAAGAGTCCAACAGAGTTTTCTTGAGGTTACATAACATGGGAAGACATGAAATAACATAGTTGTTATGGCTAACAGAATATGTACTGTGTATTCTTCGGATTTAAAATTTTCTCAGCATTTAATCATTTTAATACATTAAATACATTATCAACAGAAAAACCCATAAAGATGAAAGTTCTGAAGATATTCAGCAATTTTTAAACTTTAAAGGACCCTTGAAGCCAAAAAGTGGGTACACATTTAAAAAAACAGAATTTTCCAAACTGTTTAACCTTTCTTTTTTTTTTTTTGTACCAGGGATTGAACTCATGATTTCACACTTGCCAGGCAGGCACTTTTGTGCCACTGAGCTAAACCCCTTTCCCCTTTTTTGGTCTTTTTGAGACAGGGTTTCGCTAGGCAGTTCAGGCTGACCATGAACTTACTACATGGCCTAGGCTGGCCTCAAACTTGCAGCAATCCTCCTGCCTCAGCCTCTCACGTGCATACACCACCATGCCCAGCTTGTTTAACATATTTAAAACAAAAGGTTGCAATGGTTTCTTAACAAATGTTAAAAAACACAACCCTGCCATTTTTCAATTATCTTGGAAGAAAGACTGACATCAAGGAAAAGGAAATTTAGTGATATAGAGACAATAAGACAAGGCAGTGGATGACATTTAACCAGAAAAACATGAGTTCAGAGAAGAGGAATTCCTGTCAAGTCAGGATGACTAGGGAGGAACCCAACAGAAAACAAATCTAAATTAAACCCTCATTACCATATTTTACAAAAAATATCATCAGATGAAGAAAGAGTAAAATACCAGAGGGAAGCAGCCAACAAGGACAGGCCATGGAGAAGTTTGTATGTTTTAGCAGCCCAGGCTGTGAGCGTACTGCCGTATCATCAATGACAAGAAAGCAGATGTACACACATGTATGTGTCATTTCTGAGGGGTGGGAACAGCTGAATGGCCTTACATGAAATGCTAACATTTAAACACTATTTTTATGTGTGCGTGTTTGTTTTTTGCAGTACTAAAGATTGAACCCAAGCATAGTGACACACACCTGTAATCCCAGCACTTGGGAGGCTGAGGTAGGACTGCCATGAGTTTGAAGCCAGCCTCAGCTACACAGTGAAACCTTGTCTCAAAAAAATGAAAATAAAAAAAAAAGACTGAACCCAGGTGAACTCTATCACCAAGATATAGCCCTAGCCTATTTTATATTGAGACAAGGTCCTCCTAAGTTTCCCAGGATGCACTTGGACTTGGGGCCCTCTAGGTCCCAGCCTTAAACCCTGTTTCAATGGTTACCATATTCCTATCAATTCTCCTCTTTTGATATCAGAAAAGGTCCCTTATGCCTTACCCTCGCAGCTCAGCATCAATCATCTATTTTTAAATACATAAATAAAACCACACAGTTGGCAGTGGTTATCTTTAGGTGGTAAGAGTTAAGGCTAATGATTGCCCACCATAGGCTAAAAGCAAGAGGCAAAATACTAAACATTAGGACTATTGAAACTATTATTTTAGTCAGGTGTGGTGGCACATGCCCGTAGTCCCAGCTACTCAAAACCATGAGGCAGGAGGATGGCAAGTTTGAGGCCATTTAGAGTAATTTACCCAGATCCTGGCTAAAACAACAACAACAAAAATAGAGAGGGCTGTGGGTACAGTTCAATGTCAGAGTGCTTCCCTAGCATGTATAAGGCCATGGAGTCAATTCCCAGTATTGCTAAATACAAAAACTATCACTTTTACTGTAAGAGGCCTTTTATATATCTAAAAACACAGGGCCAGGCTTGTCTGTCTGTTTTTCAGTACTGGGGATTGAACCCAGGACCTCTGCATTGAGCTGCATCCTCAAGAGTATTTTACTTTGAGACAAGGTGTCACTAAGTCACTCAGTTGCCCAGGTTAGGCTTGAATTTGCAACCCTCCTGCCTTAGCCTTCCAGAGTACTAAGATTACAGGCCTGTACCACCACACCTGCCAGGACCAGGATTTTTACATTTATTCCCTCCAATCTTCACGGCAACCTTGTGAGATAGGGATTTTTATCCCCGTTTTCCAAATATGAAAGCCAAGAACACCGAGAAGCAATTCTACAGTCTGCCCAAGGTCATATGGTAGAAACTGGTGAAGATGATTGAAATCCTTTTCTGCTATTGATCATCCTAAGCAGGACACACAAATCTCTCATCTTACTGCACCATCCCAACTACATCCTTCCCTGCAGTCTCACCTCATTGTAATCTCTCCTCATAAACGTGAATATGACTGCCATGTAGCAGACATGGGCTGTGATTGCAAACCTCAGAAATTCCCATGCCAGGGAAACCAGATACATACTTACTCAGCCACCTCCTTGCACAGTTATCCTCAAAGGCAAAGCTGACAAAGTCATTTCCTACCTTCAGCTCTTTCAGGGGCTCCAAATGACCTTCAGGATAAAGCTTCCACTGCACAACTCACAAAGCCCTTCTCAAACTCTTCCACAGCACCATTCCCACACACTGTCCAAACACACTCTGCACTCCTGCCCTACAAGCCTTCTCCCTCAGGATGGAGCGACTCGCTCTTCTGCCTCTAGGTCCTGACACACGCTGTTTCCTGTATGACAGGCCTTGAAAGCCACATCCAACCAGCTAGTAATTATGGGTTCTTCAACACTTAAACTAGGTGTGAACTCCTCTAGAAAACCGTTACTTATATTCCCAACATGACAAGACAGTCACAAACCTTGCTATGAGGTAGTCGGGCCTCTGCAGATTAAACAAACAACAGATGAAAACTACTTTTTTTTTTTTAAAAAAGTGCATCTGTACTGTACTGAGCACGTACTTTTTTTTTCTTGTCTTTATTCTCTAAATATAACAACAACATAACAACTATTTACATAGCATTTACATGGTGTTAGGCAGTATAAATAATCCAGAGCTAACAAAGAGAAAGGCAATCTTCAGTGTTACATGCAAACACTGTACTGTTTGAACATGAGCATCCTTGGTTTTGGTATCCCTGGAGCGTCCTAGAACCAAGCCTATAAGCATGTTGTGGCCTGACAGTATTATAACTACTGGTTTACTTCCCTCTGGTCCTCCCAAACTATAGACTTTCTGAGCCAGGGCCTTATCATTTACACTTCCAATGCCATAATATACAGTCTAGCACAGCGCTTGTGTCCAATAAATATCTGTGGAATAATTAGAGTACTTAGGATAGTGGGACAGGCGCTTAAGTATACAGTAAGATATGAAAATTTTAAAAAGGCATGGCAGGAATGCGGTCTAAGGAGGAGGGAGGGAAGAAAAAGAAACAGGAAAATCTGAGAGAGCTCATATATTTCTGGGGCTTCCTTATCTGTTGTTTTGAAATTTCTTCAAACCCTGCTACTGTTGCTGCTGCTGCTACTCTGATATTTTGAATGTTTACTTTGAGCTAGGTAATTACTGTGCAAAGCACTCTACTGGAACTATTCCATTTAGTTTTTACAACAGCTTTATGTATGCCATAATCCCAGCATTCTGACCAGGAAACTCCGGCTGGAGATGTAACTCAGTGGTACAACACTTGCCTAACATGCAAGGTCCTGGGATCAACCCCCAACACCACACACACATACACACACGTTCAACGTCAGTTAGTTAACAGTATAGACAAGCTCTGAAGCCAGATCTTCTGTTTCCTGAACCAGGACTCCATCCAATCTTCCCCGTTTATTCTTTGTCAAAAGTGAAACCTCCCCAAATAACAACTTTGCTAGTCTCAATTCAACTATAAATTCTTTATTTTATCCAATCATATGAAAATGCATCCCAAATAATTACAGATTTCTTAAATCCAGTATTTCGAATGTAATTCAACTTTTTAAATTTTTCGATGTCTCAGGGTCATGCTTTTTTGATTACTAAGAAGGCCATAAAACAGTAATGCCTTCAGGAATAACTATGTTATATATGGAATATATTGTCCTTGTATAACTGGCCTTGGCATTTATAAATTCTTGTTACAGACTTTTAACTCTGAATCTTAACCTTCCACTATGCCTAGAGCTATTAATTCTTGCTATTATCAATGTTTGTATCTGACACTAGTGCATCTTCCTGCTAATCTTTTTTTTTTTTTTTAAGGAGGGCTATCTCTAATCTTCGACAGTCTGTGACACCCACAGAAGGTGTAGTCCTTATTGCTGTTCATCAAATCTTTTTGGTCCTTTGTTGCTAGCCATATGCTAAAAGCCATATGCAATTCCTCAACCTACTTTAAAGTTAGGTCTGGCCATGTGACTTGCTTTGATCAATGAAATATAAATGAAAGAGACATATGCCACACTGGGACAGAAACTTTAAAAGCCAGCATTCACTTGACCACCAATTATCTTGGTCCCTGAGTGACTGAGAAGCAGAGTTCCCTGTGAACACATACCATGAATGAGAAATTAACTTAGGTTATGTTAAACCATTGAAATCTTTAAGACCTTTGTTAGTATAATTTAACCCAACCTACCCAGACCAATATACCAGATCTCTCAGAAATAACATTATTTACATACTTTATGGCGGCATTTTCTTTCCACATATGATTTTTTTAATTCATCTAGTTCAAAGCTGTTTTCAATATATTTGCTAAGTATCTACTAAATAAAAAACCTTTGCTAGAGACAAAGATAATGATCCACATCTGGAGAAAGCTTCCTACATGGTGACTCAAAGTTAAGGCAAAAAGACTATAGAGTTATAGTCATTTTAAGGAGAAAGAACTAATTACATGGGAAGGAAAGTACAGAAACAATTCACAGAAGTTTCCTACAAACAGCCCTAAAACATATGTAAGAACAATTCAAGAGGGTCACTTAAGGTAGAAAAGGCCAGTATTAGCAAGACATTAAGTACAAACAGTAAAGCACAAAGAGCAAGCAGTTCCAATAATCGGGAAAAATAATAGTAAAATCTGAAGGTGTGGCCAATAAAAGCATTTGTCCATACTTTCATGCCAGCTGGTCTATGGCTAGTTCAACATCCAGGGAACCACTAAAAGTCTTGGCACAAGTGACGCACCTGGAAGAGACGGCAGCACACCTGGCAAGTGGGAGTAAAGAAAACAATGCTGCAGGGGAGGAGTGTTCTGGGTTAATTCATGGAAATTATATCAATGGCCCAAAGCAGTGTGATGACATCAGGAATGGAAAGAAAAGTGGAAGTAGGGTCAGCACATCCTGGCAACCAACTGCACACAGGAATTAAACAGAAAAGTAAAAAGGAACCCAAGGTGCAGATCTGTGATGGCTAGAACTATTATCCCAAATATCTGAGGCTAATTAGAAAACGACAATGGCAAAGTATTGTTGGGTCTCTTTCCTGATGCTTAGTTCTGTCTTCACTTGTCTATCTTGGGGCACAGGCAGTTGTTGTCTTAGAAAGTAAAGATTATTTACAGACTTTTCTGTGACATGATACTTCAAACAACTCTGTTTGATGCCATCCACTTACCTTCTGTTCGACCTCATCTCTCTTTCTTCAGAAAGAATCCCTGGAACCAGCCAGGTACATTTCAAGCCCCCCCTCCCCTTACCTTTACCATCCACACTTACTATCAGCTCATTTACCTTCCTCCAGACAGGCCAGAACACTCTTGGTGCCCCAACTCAAGCCTTAGCTCCCTCGTGAAGCCTTCCTCAAATGCATAAGTTTCTCCTTCTCTTGATTTCTCATAGTACTTACTGTCTTGGAGTTCTAGAGACGGTATCATTAGCTATCATTTTCATATGTGTCCTTTATGCTCCCCACTCTATTACACAGTCAGAATAAATTTCATACCTTAAATGTCTTTCAGTTCCCTTCACAACACTTTGCACAAAATATGTACTCAACAGACACTTGGGAGAGCTAGGCATGGCACCACACACCTGCTATCCCAGCATTCAGGAAGCTGAGGGAGGAGGATTGCTATGAGTTCAAGGCCAGCCTGGGTCACATAGTGAGTTCAATGCCAGCCTGAACTATATAGTGAGACCCTCTCTCAAAACAAACAAACAAACAAAAACAGTCACTTGGTTCAGCAAGGCAATCTAGATTCATGCGTTTCTTGTTCCATAATCACTGTTCTGTTAAACCACAGTTAGACATTAAGTCTTAATCAGAAATTCACTACTTTACTTCAAACTATACTTGAGTTATTAGTGTTATAGCTTGGTATAACTAATGCCATCTTGTGCCCTGTATTTGACCCAGAAGAGTGAAAAATTACTCAGGGTACAAGTCCCATGAGAAAAGCAGAATGAGTTGCACCCACAAGAGAAAAATTAACTTGCTTAACAAAAAAGGATACAGGTGTCAACTAAAAATTAATGTAAGATTCTAGCTAAATTGTTTCCAACAGGATGTCTTTTTGTGGTTTTCTGTTTTAAAAGCCCCGTAACTTTCCAGTTTGGTGCCACTCGTTTGGACTCTGAAACAGGTCCACGGGTGGTCGCTGAGCACAGCTAATAAAATTCCAAATTTACCAATTTGGCTGCTTAGATTCCTACACTGTTAACGAACCCACTTCAATTAGTACTTCAAGAGATTATCTGAAGCTACCATTGGGTCACCAACTTCTGTAACAGCTTTCTTTCAATTCTCTCACTGCTGAATTAAAGGCACAAACAGTTCAGTGGTGATCATTCCAAAGTGCTTCTGACTGAGCAACAATTTAAATTGTCACGAAGACTATTTTACTTTCAGTAACCTTCATATGCAACATTATAGAAAAGAAAATTCAAACTACTGAAATTGGGCTGGGCGTGTATCTCAGTGGCAGAGTGCTTGCCACGTATGTCTGAGGTCTTGGTTTTGACCCCATCACACACACACCCAAAGAAGTATCATGTCACAGAAGTCTGTAAATACTCTTTACTTTCTAAGACAACAACTGACTTCATTGGTCCCTCCCTCCTATGCAAGAAAAACAAAGTCAGAAAAACGGGTACCGGTGTAAAAAAGAATTCAACATACTCAACGGGGTCTCCTAACCAAACGCGATCTCTTCCCGAACATGTTTACTCTTGCAAACCAGATCGCAAGACAATGGGGGAAAACTCCAGATGGAAAGAAACAGTACTTCGCAATCAAACTGACCCCTGTCGCCTTTGAAGATCTAGCTCCTGGCAGAGCAGCAAACAATGACAACCGCTAACCTCGTGAGGCTGACTCCCTAAACTTGTCCGTCTTCCCACAGCAATTCCTGAAGGACTGCGTCCTTCCTCTGCGCCAAGGGTCGCGGCGCCGCGAGGTCCCGCAAGCGGGTAACCTCGGACTGCTCAGCCCGCGCCTGGCCGGCCTTTCCCCTAGGCCTAGCAGCCCCACACCACGAGGTCGTGCGAAAACCAGGCTCCCAGCACGACCGACCCCTGGGCCGCGCCGCCTGGTCCCTCCGAGCACAGGAGCGCGGGCTCGCGCCCGTCCATCCCGACAGCAGCCTGGGGGAGGGGCGAGGCGACGACCCCTCATCCGCGCTCCCAGTCGCGCCCGCAAGCGCGCGGGACAGGTCCTTACCGCAGCCGAGAGGCAGGCCGGGGGAAGACAGCGCCCGGACCCACGCGAGGCGGGAAGGCGCAGGCAGCGGCTACGGCCGCGGGGAACCCCGGCGGGCACCCACGAAACGCTGGACTGTATGGGCGCCGCCATAGTGGGGACGCAGCAGCGGGCGGAGCGTGCGACCGCGACCCGGGAGGATGGGACCACCAATCCGGCTCTCCGCCTCGGAGCCCTCGTCGGGGGTCGGGCCTCAGCGGCCAATAGGCGTGCGGGGGCTGGGCGGGCCGCTGGGGTGAGCAATATGGGCTGCGCCGCAGGCAGGGCGGGCACAGACCCGCACGGCCCAATGAGGCGCGGGAGCCCCGAGCTTTCGACCCGCCCCCCCACCGGCGCGCGGAGGATGTGTGGCCAGAGGTGCAAGGGTAGCTCTGTCGCCCAGCTCCCGTCCCCTCGGGCCAGGAAGCTTCCTGCTGACGGCAAAGCCTAAAGGGCGCTCAGGCCTATCCGAGGACTCAGCCCCTCGACAGCCTGTTTCCTTGTCTTAATTTGAGGCACAGAAATGTAGGTTGGTCACGGTGATTTCACGCGGACGAACGTCTCTCCTAATCCTCAGGGCTCCGATTTCCGGATTTTAACGGGTTTGCGCAGTCCCGCAGGGTGAGGGCACTGGCATCCTGGCTGCCGGCGTCAGTCAGCAACTTTGAACTCTTTGGTAGGTGCACTCGGAAACCAGGTGCACTGGGTAACCTTGCTGAACTACGTTTTTTGTAATTCCGGAGGCCTCTGCCCTCTCCCACTCTGCTTCCCTCATTCTAGCAGCTGAGTCCTGGCATTATCCACCTGAGACAATTTAAGACTGGATTTCCGAGGATTTCTGCCACTTTTGGATACCAACCCAAAGACCTCACCCTACTAGAGGAAGGCTGTTAGCCTTGGCAAACATGTTTTTTGGGGAGTTTGCATAAGGCAAAAGGCAACCGAGGAGACGTGGCCTTTGTTTGGGGGTGGCCGGGACCTGGCTGCACTGGCCAGGAAGAGGGAACCACAGGTCAAGGCTGACCGTTTGACTCAGTAGTAGAGCAGCAGGCTTGTACACGCTCAGGTCCTGCGCCCAGTCCCGACAGTGTTTTGTGAGTGGGAAAGCCCTATCACCTCTTTGAGCTTGGGTCCCCTAAAGCACATTACACTGCCGCAAATTAAAACTGGAA